>PVJH01007348.1:0-93749 GCA_004026705.1 Nesogale talazaci | reverse complement strand
GAGCAGCAGCGGGACCAGGCGTGAAAGCAGGAGACAGAGCGGTGGACTTCCCAGATCACAGAGTAAGTCAAGCCGAGTGCTTTGGAGTAGGATATTTGTGGACACTTAATGTGGGGAGCTGAGTTTGAAGCAATGGGGGACTAAGCTGTCTTAGGCTGTGGCTTCCCGTGGTGCGGCATCCCCTTTGGGCATTTCCTGTTGTTCTAAGGTGCTGGTGAATCAGTTCCGACTCATTGCAGCCCCATGGACAGCAAATAAAGCACAGCTTGGTCCTTTACCATCTTCACAATTATTCCTCAGCTTGGTCTCATTGTAGCAATGCCTATGTCAATCCGTCATGTTGAGGCCCTTCCTCTACTTTACCAAACACAGCATCATGCTCCAGGAACTGGTGTCAACTGACATGTCCAAGGTACATGGGATAAAGTATCCTCATCCTTGCTTCTAGGGATCATTACGGCTACTCTTCTTCCAAGAAAGATTTGTTTATTCTTGTCAATCCATGGTACTTTTCAATATTCTTCACCAGCACTCTAGTAGTTACATAATCTGGTGTCAATTTGAGGCTTCAGAATGAAAGGGTGGGGTCAGGCCATAGCCAATGAGGCCTCTATATGGACACGAGGACTCTGTGAACTCCAGTATTCCTCCTTGGATGTGTGAGGCCCTCTCTCTCTCTCTCCTTATGAGATATCTTATAGAAAACACACATGGAGAGAGGCTGATGGAGCCAGAGGAGCCACGTGGAGACCCCTGCCAGTGCTTACAATGCTATTGGATTCACAAGACTTCCCAGGCACTGGTCTGTGATCTTCCTTCATTCGACATCTTTGCATGTGTTTTGTGAATCTGAAGAGAACTTTTTAGATTGAGACTGGACATGTGGGCTAATATCAGACTTGTGGACTTGATCTGGAATGGGCTGGGATGTTTTCTCAATATTCAACTGTCCCTATATACAAAGATCTTTGATATACACATATGTGTCTCCCAATATTTGTTTCTCTAGTCTGTTGGGCTAACACAAGCACTGTCATTCAAATTCCTCTATTCCTCTTTGGTCTTCCTCATTTAATGTCTCACTTTTATATGCCTATGAGGCTACTATGGCTTGGGATAGATGCATCTTAATCCTCAAAGTAACCTCTTTGTTTTGCAACACTTTAAAGAGGTCTTGGGCTGCAGATGTACCCGATGCAACATGTCCCTTGATCTCCAGACTGCTGCTTCCATGACAACTGATGAAGGATCCAAGCAAGATGAAATTCCTGACAATTTCAGTTGTTTCTTTGTGTATCACGATATAATCAATTAGTCCAACGGTGAGGATTTTTATTTTCTTTCTGTTGAGTCATAATCCTTTCTGAAGTTTACACTCCTTCATCTTCATTAGCAAGTGCTTTTATTTGACCTTACTTTCAGGAAGCCAAATTGTGTCATCTGCATACTGCAGATCGTTAATAAGCCTTCCCACTTCTGATGCCACAGTTTTCTTCATATAGTCCAGCTTCTCTCTTTGCTCAGCACACAGGTTGAATAGGTATGGAGCAAAGACTCAGCCCTGACACACACCTTTCCTGATTTTACACTGCTCTATCTCCTTTACTGTTCACACAACTGCCTCTTGATCCATGGACAAGTTCCACATGAGCATACTATAGTGTTCTGGAATTCCCACTGTTCTTAAGGTTACCCAGTTTTTTGTGGACTACACAGTAAAGTTGCATAGTCAATAAAACACAAGTAAATATCTTGATGGTATTCTCTGCTTTGGGCTAAGATCCACATGACATCAGCAATGCTATCCCTTGTTTCATGTCTCCATGTCCTCTTCTCGATTGGGTCTTCTTCAGCGATATTTTACTTTCATGTGATGTTAATGACCCTGGTCTATAATTTGAGCTTGCTATTGAGTCACAGTACTTTGGAATCAGCACAAATATAGAGCTCTTCTAGCCCATTTTCCAAGTAATTGTCTTTCAAATTTCCTAACATTTCAAATTTCAAACATTTCAAATTTCCTAACATTTCAAATTTCCTAACTTACACAAGTAAGTGTTTCCAATACTCTACCAACTTGTTAAACCATTTCAATAGGTATCCAGAATTCAATAGGTATCCATCAGTTCCAAAAGCCTTGCTTATGGCTAATACTTTCAGTGCACATTGGACTGCTTCTTTCATTACGGAACTTCAGGTTCTTGCTCATATGCTATCTCTTGAAATGCTTGAATGTTCATTTTGGTACAGTGACTCTGGGTTTTCTTTCCATCCTCTTTTGATGCTTTTGCATCATTCAATATTTTCCCATAGAATCTTTCAATATATTTATATGGAAATCTATTAATAAACCTTCCTCCAATCCTGAGGCTACATCATTCTTCATAAGATTGGAAGGCTCCTCCCAATTAATGGAATTGCATTGGGCAGAGTGAAGCTTTTGTAGTGTGCATTTTCCCCACTAGTTGTACATTGAGCCACTCACTCTGAGTTAATGCACCCAGTGGCACTGTCTTGGAAGGTTCTCTCACAGCGATTTTTTTTTCATAAAAGAAGTTTCACACTTCTTTTCACAGCTGTGAATTTCACAGCTGTGAAATTTTGGTTCCTGCTCAGAAAAAAAAAATGCCACAGAAACTTGTGATACTTAACACAACTTACAAGGACAGAGCTATGAAATAAACTCAAGCATACTTTTCTCATTTCCAAAAAGTGAACTGTCAATTGGTGATAAATTTTATCTGGACGTCCATGAATTTCCCAAACACATGAAAATGTTGACTCTTAGTTCATTCCACCAGGTCAGTCTGTTAATCAGTTAATCAGTCTGTTTAGAGGTTCTGAAAGGATAGTGTAACTGTGTGGGAGAAAAAGGTCTGATTTGTGGCATATGAGTAATTGGTTTTGTCACCATGACAATGCACCTGCTTACACAGCCATCTCAGTACACCATCTTTTGGGCAAAAAAAAAGAGCGTTCCTCTCTTGACCCACACACTTGACTCACCTGAGCTTGTTCCGTGCTTCCTTGGCTTCTTTGTGTTTCCACAAATGAAAAGGAACACGAAAGAAGATCAAGTGGCTGGCACAGAAGAGGTGAATGAACAAAATGATAGAGGAGCTCTCAGCCATCCAAGAAAATGAGTTTAAAAAATATTTACAAGAATGGAATCACAGATTTGACAAATGTACTTTGAAGGTGATAAGGTTGTTTTGTCAAAAACATACAGCTATAGCTTTGAAAAGGGATTCCGAGTATTTTGGCAGGGGACAGGCCCTCATATAATTCATCTTCTCAGATCGCTCACCATTCAGATTGAGTAAATGTGGAGAAAGAATACAACTCTAAGATGCACCTTTCCTGGTTATCAACCATTCAATATCCCCTTGTGTGTGTGTTTTTTTAACAACTGTCTCTTAGTCTAGCACATGAGCACAATGAAGTGCTTTGGACTTCACATTGTTTGCAATGTTATCCATAGTTCATTATGGGGCACACAGTCAAATGCCTTTGCATAGTCAATAAAGCATAAGTAAACATTGCGTGTGTATGCACACACACAGAATATTAACATGTGCACATAGATACAAAAAGTATATATGGCATAACCCATCCCTGTTCATTGTAAAACAAACTGATCTTCAATGAGCATCTGGCATCTGTGGTAGTTCAGTTTTCTGTCAAGTTGGTTGGGCCAGGATTCTCAATGGTTTGCCAATTCCCCATGATGTGACCTAACACAATACAATTATCTTCATAATCAACTGATCATTCAATCAGTTGTACAAAGATTATATCTCTGTATACCACAATTCAGATCAGAGTACTGATTAAATTAATTGAAAGGCTGTTTCCTGATTAGCTACAGAGACTTCAGAGAAGACTCTAAAGTCCTTAGACCTCCTGGATCCTAGGTTCCTACACATGGGTGTTTATTGTAATCACCTGGAGATCTGGTGAAACTAGAGTTCCCTGGGCTCCTTCCCCGAGAGATGCTGATTCACTAGGTGGCACAGAAAGCCTAGAGAATTGTCATTTTTATAAGTCTTCACATATTTCCAATGATCAGGCAAGTTTGAGGACCTAGGACCTGGATAGAAAGAGCCTGCTTCCCTGAAGCACTTCACTGAGCCAGAGCCCAGTACCGGCCCCACAAGCAACTCACATTGGCCAGTCATATGATTAGGGGGAAGGGAGGAGATTTATATTGATAAACCGCTGACACTGGATGTCACTAACAAATATATTCTCTCATAAATATAACTATGTTTTTAAAGAGTAAGCATCCATGGAAACAGTCTGATGACTTCAAAAATTACAACATGCTCGCAGGAGAACGTCTGTAGTTAGAGCTCGTCACCAGCGGAAAATGAAAGTAAAGAAGAGTCACATGGTAGGCCACGTGGCGGGAAGCAACCCAAAGGGCAAACCCACCTGCAGTTGTTGGTACAAAAATCGCCCCACTTGACTCTCTGCATGTCAAGAGATACCCAGTAAATCTGGACTGGATGAAGCACATTTTACAAAAGTCCTAACTCCTCTGAGTCATCAAGCTATTTTTAATATTTCAATAATTCTAACTGCAATTATACATTTATTTCCTATAAAACCTCCCAGGCTATCTAGAACATCAATTTTATTGCTTTGGGCTGGAATTATATAAACTCATTGTGGTAATACCAGCTTCTCATGCATGAAAATGCAAAAATGAATTAATTATAATAATGCCCTCGGTTTCTTAGTAGCAAGAATCTGTCAAAAAGCATGAGCCCCAGAAAGGAAATTAGTAATTTAAGGGGATCTTTGATTGTGAAAATTCTATCAACCAAGGTGTGTGTGTGTGTGTGTGACAGAGAGAGAGAGAGAGAGAGAGAGAGAGAGAGAGAGCGATTTGAGTCAACAATGCCAATGGAATCCTATATGTATTCACATATATATTTGTACATTTATGAACTTATGGGAGAAAAAGAGGCTCTAGGCTTCCTTAAAGACGTATGTACACTTTTGGACAAACTAAGATAGGGTTGCTATGAGTCAGAACAATTCGATGGCAGTGAGTTTTACTTCTTGTTTATACATACAAAATGGGTAGATGTACTTATATGTTTGTTTTACATCTATTTTTCCAGGCTGTCATTATGTGCTATTAAGTCATTTTTGATTCATCAGCAAAACCACATGACAGAGTGGAACAGCCTCCGAGGGTTTTCTGCATCTAAACAGACGATTTTTGGATTCTCCGGGGATTTGGTGCTTCCATGTGTGTGTCGATCTGTATAGATGAGTAGGACTAGGTGAGCACTCACATGTATAGCTGTACAGGTGTGCATGTTGCCATCTGGGCATCTATGTATCATAAATCCTTGCCAGATTAAGTAGCTTCAAAACATTGATTATTTTATCAAGCTGTACCCAAAGTAGAGCTATGTTAAAAAGTCACTTCCCTGAGTCAAGTTCAGTAAGCTCCTAGGACAGAGTGGAACTGTCCCGCTGTGGGATATTGAGACTGTAACTCTGTCTGGGAATGGAAAACACGGGTTTCAAACTGGCTGTCCTTGCGGTAAGCAGCGCAATGAGGTAACCACGCCACCACCAGGGCTCCTGGCCTGTAATAATTGCTTGGAAATACGAGGTATTTAAAAGAAAGGCTCAAGTGAAGTTCAAATTGTTTTCAATCCCATGTTTATTGATATATTGCTATGCACATTTATTTATTGATGATTTGCTACACATCTCCAAAGGGTTTAGCATTGAAGTAACATAAAATAATAGCAGGGCATCATTCACCATTTCAAAAATCCATACTGTTATATAATTAGGCCTGTACTATAGAGTAGGCTTCTAATCAAACAAAAAGAGAGAGGGAGAGCTCTGCCCAGCCAGGTGTTGACAGGTGGGTGCTCACCATGCCAGACAAGTAATCAGAGAATATTCTCAACACCACACACAGCTCAAGGGCTGAGTGTCAAAGCTCCAAGAATAAAGGCATTCTTTTCCAGAGGCTTTTGGCAAAGACCCACAGCTGTGGTGCCAGGTTCCCATTGCAGTGCATGGCAGGAGTCGATCTGAGCTACAGCTACCAGAGTTTCTGTCAAACCCACCTCCCACCATCCCAACTCCCACCATCTTGGGCTAACCACTCAGGTTGTTCTTCTCCAAAGCCTACCTACCCCCACCAGAAAACCACAAACAATGAACGTGTGTCCCATGGAGTGACCGGAGACATGATGAGCTGGGCAGGAACAGACAGGAGGCAAGCAAGTTGTCTAAAGTTGAAGTTCTCAGGGGGGCCTTCACCAGTCCTGGCCCTGGAGTTAAAGACCAGAAAGAGAACCCTCCAGCTCACAGACCTTGCCATCGCCAAGGCAAGTTTCATTTCTAAACAGTCTTAAGGCATTGCACAGCTGCGCCATCTGCCTCAGGTCTAGGCTGTAGCTAATCCACCTGCATCCCAGGAGTGTTTGAACATGGGAGAGTGCTTTGATAGCTAATCTCCCTTCAGGAATTAAGTTTAGAACTTCAAAGGCAGTCGCTGCTCACGGAGAATAAAAGTGATGAGTTGGAAGACCCACAATCCATACAAGAGTGGAATCAGGTCCCTAAAATGTAAAACCAGGATGGGAAAGGAAAGAAATCTATTTCAATGAGAGTGAAGTTATTCTACATACAGCAATTACATTGGCAGACCAGGAGGCCTGGTAGTCACAGGTTGCTAACCCAAAGGTTGGGGATTTAAAACCAACACCTGATCCTGGGAAGAAGATGTGGCAGTGTGCCTCCATAAAGATGACAGCCTTGGAAACCCTGTGGGGCCACACTCCTCTGTTCTGTATAGCACTGTGGATCAGAGGTGACTGAGTGGAGAAGGGTTTACTTTTGAGCAGATTGTGTGTGTGTGTGTGAGTGAATGTATGTGTTTGTATTCTTTGGTATTGGAAGTACCAGCAGAAATTTATTGCACATACAGATTTCAGAGAGCCTGCCCAGATCACCCTCTTGTGCGTCTTTAATAAAAGACTTGGCTGCACAAGTACTGGAGATCACATTTGTTTCATGATGCCCTCACATGTAGAGTAATGCTGCGCCCACCAGAATTTCAAGGACTGTCATCTCGCAGGAATAGATTTCTTCACTTTTCTTCCTAGATGCGTCTGGGTGGATTACAACTACCATACTTCTAGTCATTACTGAGCACTTAACCTCCCAGGGGCTCCCTTGCCATGCCTGGGGTGCAGGTCCACGTAACTCCGTTCCTGCTGTCTCTCTTTAGGTAACATCATCAGGGATCTTTGCCAACCTAGAAAGTAATGTCCTAACTGGGCTCAAGAAGTCTGTTTGTTTTTTATCCCACCCAATGTAGACTACCACAGCCTACGCCACCTTTCTGCCAACACAGCTGTACAATGAGCAGCCACCATTCCTGATATACAAACTTCTTAATATGGACAGAACCCGTGTGATCTGATTTCCATCTTTTCTCTACCTTCGTTCTCCTCAGTGGCCTTCTCAGAACATCTTCATAATTGCTTCAAATCTGTCATGTTCTCTCTCAGGGTTGATTCTTCACAAATGTGATTTCTTCTGTCCACGACTATATGTCCGCCCCCCTTACTTTTGTCTTAGCTAACTTTTACTTATCTTCCATAGACTAACATAAGGTGACTTTAAAAAAACCTTAAGTGTCCCTGTCATGTGTCTATGTTGTACTTTTCTATGTATCTTAGCTTAAATTACTATAGCACAAACTGTAGTTTACATTATTACAGCATAAACTGCCCATTGTTTGAAATTAATTGCCTGCTATTTAGACATACCTTGAAAATATTTTACTAACCCAGTCAGTCACAAAGCCAACATTTCCCATGATTCCATTCATATAAAAGTCCAGAATAGATAAATCTACATAGAGCCAGAGTAGATTACTTGTTTAGCCATCTTGTGAGCTATGGAACATATTTCCTCCACCACTCTTTTCAGCCACTAAAGTTTCACAGGATGCTACCATGCTAGTTGTCATGAGTCCTTCTAGCAGGCAGGACCACGAATGGCTGTGTGGATCTGAGGAAACAAACCTCCTTCAAATGCAACCAGATTTCACTTGGGACATATGTCTCCCATATCAATTGTATCAAAATCTGCACTCCCAAAGAATTATTTTTCCTTGATTATATCATGTTTCTATTATGTAATACATGGTCTACAAAAATATTCCCCAAAAACTGAAAGCAGAAAAAAGTTGGATATGAAAGAATTAAAGCTTGGGGTAGATGGAGGAAGGATGGGGCAGTCACAGGTGTAAGTAGGATGATATCTAAAGGTAGGATACAGGGTTTCTTTGAGGTGAAGTAAATATGCGAAAATTGACTGTGATGGTGACTGCACATATCTCTGTGAGTATTCTAAAAATGTGAGCGAATTGAGTTGGTATATTATTTTTCAATAATTTTTATGTAATTGTTGGTCTTTTCTAGTGACTCACAACGTCGCTAAGGGAGAAGACTGACTGCCTTCACTAGGCAAGCTAACAACACTGAATACAAGATGAGTGCATAAGCAAATGAGGTGAAGAAGGTGAATGTGCCCAGTTATTAAAAGATATAGCATCTGGGGTCTTAAACGCTTGAAGTTATATAAGCTGCCATTCAGCAGAGCAGCAAAAAGCCCACATGGAGGTAGCACACCACCAGTGCAATCATGAGGTGTCATTGGGACCAGGTAATAGACATCAGAATACACAGAAAAATATCTATTGTTGAGAACAAGGGGGGGGGTTGGAACAGAGGTCCAAAGCCCATCTATAGACAATAGAACAATCCCCCCATAGAGGGGCCACAGGGAAGGGATGAGTAAACCTGGATTCAGTAAAGCATCAATGAAACACAGTATATTCCTCTGGTTCCTTGAGGTTTCCTCATCCCTCACTACCATGACGCCAGTGCTCCATCTCAATTCAGACTACACAGGAACATGTACGCAGGAATATATAAGAGATGAGAGCTCATGACACACAAAATCCAGGAGGAACAGGAGTGGGAATAGCGATACCAGAGGGGTAGGGAAAAGAGGGAGAGAGGAAGGAAGAAAGGAGGAATAGATCATAATGATCAATACATAACCATACACCCTCTCTGGGGGAAGAGCAACAGAAAACAGGGGAAGGGAGATAGCGGTTGGTGTGAGACATGACAATAATAACAATTTATAATCTATTAAGGGTTTATGAGGATAGGGAGAGGAGGAAAGGAGGGGAAAAATAGTTTCTACTCAAGAGAAAGTAAATGTCTAGAAAGAAATGAAGCCAACATATATACAAATTTGCCTGACACAGTGATTTATGAATTGTAACAAGAATTGTAAGAGTCCCCAGGTCTTTCAATTTAAAAAGAGAGAGAACAAAAAGCCCAATCACCCTGTGTTTGTGGGTGGAGGTGCTTATTTGTTTGTTGAAGTCATGTCCTCATTTAACAAATACATCATGAGTGTTTGCTATGGTTCAGGCACATCATGGAAGCAAGTTGTGAAGCAAGTCAACCTGGTCTCTGAGCAAACAATCAGAGTTCTGATCATCTTTCAATTCATAACAAACTCCCAGAAGAGAAGGAAGCTGGGAATGGGGAAGACAAGGATCTTGTCTTATGTCATATAAAATATGACATATAAAAGAATGCATCCCCTGGGAGTACAAAGATGGGCCTGGGATTTAGGTTTGGGTCTCAGGTAACAAAATACCAAAATGTCCTCCTCAGAACCCCATTGGAAGCTCCTCCATCTTCGATTGACTTTTGTAAAAATCTCACTGAGCGTTCAATTAGGAGTACTAATGCTGTGAAGCTGCTCTCAGGCCCTGGATCCAGCCTGAGGGCCCCTTCTCTGCATGGTACATAAAGTAACACTGTGCTCCCATACCTGTATTTGGGGACCCAGTCTGAGAAAGCAGTTCATAGAGCACAAAACTCCAGCTCTTATTTTATGCTTCCATTCATAACATTTAGATCTAAAACATCACCTGGGCATCTTAAGTGATGATAAAAAAATGCAGAGTCTCATTTCATGTGCATTTTCAGATCATATTCTGTCTAATGTCTTCTTGAATTGCAATCTGCATACACAATGATCAAAATTCATCAGCAACAAGCAAGATATATTATTCCTGAAATAGAGGTGAGGACATTAAAATATAACAATTCAAGTCAGTGAAATGAGGCTGGTGACAAATGGTGAATCTCCCCAAAACTCTCGAAATGACATTACTTTATGTGCTTCTCAGAAACTCACTGCCCTGGAGTTGACTGCCAACTTACAGAAAGCCTAGAGGACAAGGCAAAACTATTCCTGTGGATTTCCAAGACTGTGAATGTTTACAGATGGAGAGAGTCTTATCTTTCTCATGAAGAGGAAGCTGGTGGTTTCAAACTGCCAACTTTGTGGTTAGTGGCCCAAAAAGACACGGCCATTATTCATACAAAAGTAACCCATAGAATATAATTACAACTATGATAAAAGCAGGGTTTGGGGATTTTTAATAATGATGCAATAAGTTGTATCTGTCTTGGAAGAAGTACGACCAGACTCTACTTCAGAGGCAAGGATATTGAGTTTCACCATTCATACTTCAACTATGTTGTCAGGAGAGACATGTCCCTGGATAAAGACATGGTGCTGGGTAAAGTCGAGGGGCAGTGAACAGAGGAAGGCCCTTGACAAGATGGATGGACCCAGTGGCTGCAACAATGGACTCAAACATAAGACCCACTGTGAGGTTGGCGGAGACTAGGAAGAGTTTAGGTCTGTTGTCCATGGGTCACCACGGGTTGGAACCAACTCAGTGGCACGTTAGAGCAACCACGACAATTTGTATCAGAGAAACTCCCAGGCATTTTTATCATAAATATGAAGCAACAGAAAAAGCAGGTTTTTGAAAGAAGTGGAGATCACCCAACAGTGGGTAGAAACAAGAAAAGCATATAGAATGGAAGAAAACTTTATGGCGTTCATTTCTAAAGAGACTCTCTCTAAGGAGTTCCACAGTGCATACAAATATGTAACATGTGCCCTAGGTCAGAATTTCAATCTGGATAGAGTCACGTTGGACAAAAGGTTTGACCATCTACTGCTAAAAGATCACAGACATTAAAAGGCCTATGGGATGCAATTCATTTCTGACAGACACAGTTCTGCAACGAATTAGAATCTTCCTAAAGGCACCTAGAAACCTGGAGGACATCCCTCAGAGAGTCACAGAAAAGACCTCTGTCTTCATTTTGAGTGGGGAGGCTTGCCAGGCAGCTGAAAATGGAGGCAAGAAATCAGAGAAAGGAAAAAGATAAAAGTTCACGGTATGCAGCTACCTTTACTTAGAATAAATGGTATTGCCTTTCTAGTAAGAATTTTTCTTTTATAAAAAATGAGGAAGTAAAAATAAATATATGAGTTGATACAAAACAGTTGTTGTTAGGTACCAGCAAGGCAGCTCTGACTGACAGTGGCCCCGCGCACAACAGAACACAAGACCGACTGGTTCTAAGCTATCTTCACAATCGCTCTTAAGTTAGTGCTCATTGTTGCAACAACTGTTTCAATCCAGCTCTTTGAGGCGCTTCCTCTTTTTCGCGACCTCTCCACTTAACCAAGTAGGACGTCTTTCCCCAAGGAGTGGTCTCTCCAAAGATCATACCCAAAGCATGTGAGACCAAGTCTCACCTTCCTGACCCCTAAGGAGCAGACATTCTGGCTGTACTTCTTAGACAGATCTGATTGCTCTTTTTGCAGTCCATGCTCCTTTCAATATTCTTCACCCACACCATAGTTCAAATACATCAATTTCTCTTTGATTTTTCCTTAACTCTTATTGAAAGCTGAGGTCACTGAAAATTCTATGACTTGGGTAAGGCATAATTTAGTTCTCAAGCAAAAACCTTGCTTTTCAACACTGTAAAAAGGTCTTCTGTAGGAGATCTACCCAATAAAGTGCATCCGATCTCTTCACTTCTGCTTCCACGAACATTGATTTTGGATCCAAGCAGGAAGAAATCCTCGACAACTTCAACCCTTTCCCCATTTCTCATGATGCTATCTATTGATACAACTGTAAGGATTTGGATCTTCTTTACACTGACTTGGAAACCGCACTAACAGCTGCAATCCTTACACTTCATCAGTGCTCTTCTGTACTTTCAGCAAGCAAGGTTGTTTCATCTGCATATCTCAGGCTGCTAATAAGTCATGCTCCAATCCTGACACCACATTGTTTTTCATATAATCCATCATTTCTGAAAACATATTCAATAAACAGTGTGAATAAGTATGGTAAGAGGATGTAACTTTCCTCATTTAAAATCACATTGTATATACTTGTTCTGTTCACACAACTGCCTCTTGATGTAGAATTTCCACATCAGCATAATGAAGTGTTCTAGAATTCCCATTCTTCTGAAAGCTGTTCATAGTTTGTTATGCTTCATAGTTGTTATGCTCCATAGTTTATAATTCTCCGTAGAGTCAAATGCCTATGCATAGTCAATAAAGCACAAGTAAATATCTGTCTGGTATCTTTCTAGTTTTTGCCAAGATACATTGGACAATAGAATCACTTCTCTTGTTCCATATCTCCATGTCTTCTTCTGAATCCAGCCTGAATATCGGTGCATCCCTGTCAATGTACTGCTACAACCATTATTGAATGATCTTCAGCAAAATTTTACTTGAATGTGGTATCAATGATATTTTTCAATGATATAAGTTTTATATTGGGGCACCTTTCTTTGGAATGGGAACAAATGTCTTTCTCTTCAAATCATTGAGCCAAGTAGTTGTCTTCCAACTTACAAGTAAGTGGCTCTAGTTTTTCTTTCTTTTTCTATATCATTTCATTGGGATCTCATGCGGCTCTTATCAAAATCCATACGTACACCCATTGTGTCAAGTACATTTACACATTTGTTGCCATCATCTTTTTCAAAACATTTTCTAATTGAGCCTTTGGTATCAGCTCATTTTTCCTTCTCTCCCCACCTTCCCCCCTTTCATGGATCCTTTATCATTTGTAAATTACTATCATTATTTCATGTCTAATGTTGACCGATGTCTCCTTTCACCAATGTTTCTGTTGTTCATCTCCCTGGGAGGGGGTTATATATAGATAGATCATTGTGATCACTTCCCTCATCCTCTGCGCCCACCCCCCACCCCACCTCACCCTTACCCTCTTGGTAGTGCTACTCTCATAATTAGTCCTGAAGGGTTTATCTGTCCTGGATTTCCTGTGTTTCCGGTTCATGTCTGTACCTGTGTACATGCTCTGGTCTAGGGGGAGTTGCAAGGTAGAATTGAGGCCATGACAATCAGGGGAGGAAGCATTAAAGAAGTAAAGGAAACTTGTATGCTTCACCAATGCTATACTGCACACTGACTGGCTCATCTCTTCCTTGTGACTCTTCCATAAGAAAATGTCTGACTGTCTATAGATTGGCTTTGGGTCTCCATTTCACACTCATACTTGTTCACATTAATATGATTTTTTTGGTGGGTGGGATCTTTTATGCCTGGTACCTGATCCCATTGACATCTCATGATCACATAGGCTGGTGTGCTTCTTCATCGTGGACTTTGTTGCTTCTCAGCTAGATAGCCACTTATTTATCTTCAAGCCTTTAAGACCCCAGATACTATATATTTTGAAATCTGAACACCATCAGCTTTTTTCACCACATTTGCTTATGTACCCATTTTGTCTTCAGCAATAATGTCAAAAGTTGGTGGCACCAGTGTTTCATCAGCTTCTTGAAATATTTCAGTTAATATTGCATCAAGTCCTGGAATATTGTGCTTAATTAATCCTTTCTGTGCTGCTTGAACTTCTTTCTTCAGTACTATTCATTCTTGCTCATATGCTCCCTATTGGAATGGATGTAATGCCAACTAGCTCTTTTTGGCACAAAGAATCCATGTATTTCTTCCATCTTCTTATGATGTTTCCTGCATCATACAGTATTTTGCCCATCGAATCAATCTGTCTTGCCAATTAAGTATTGAATTTTTTTTTGTTCTTTCAGCTTAAATTATATTAAGCATGTTCTTCTCTTTTTGCTTTTCTAATTGCACTGAAATTCTGTTCTACAAGTTTTCCTCTTTTGAGATAATTCTTCTATAGGATGTTTGATAACATCATTCAGAAATTGTAACCCAGGCACCACTCATCTCTCCTGGCTGTCATGACAAAGCTCTTGTTTCTCTGATTTGATTTCTCCCACATTACAGACTATCACCCACATTTTCAAAAACCAGATAAAGGAGTTGAGTATTTATAGAAAAATATCAAATGGTTTAAAAAAAGAAAGAAGGAAAAATATCTCTGCCAATTCCTCCTAATGGACTGTGCTGAGCATATAGTGACATCCCATGTTGCTGACTGAAACTTTGTTTCAAACAACTTCCTGTATAGTCCAACAATCATAATGAAAATAACTCTCCCCATGTCCCTAAAAAAGAACTGAGCCCCTGGTCACTAAATTCCACTCCCAAGCAATATTTTTTATGCTTGCGCCAATTAAGTTTTGATCCAAAAGTACAGTCTGAGGAGTTCTTTGTGTGGTTTTGTGATGGGGTTGGTTGGATTTACGTCCTTTAGAAAGGCAATCACAAAATATAAAAATATGGGAAGAAATAGCATGTGCCACAACAATGCCTGGGCCCTTCTGCTTTAATGCATCCTAATAAATCACTTTTGGAAGAACAAACCCAAGCCTATGTGGTTACACTCATTTCTAGATTCCATTCTCTGGCACACAGCTTTTGTGGTAGTCTTACCTCTGTGTGCTGGGTTAGGTTCTCTATGGAGAAGTAAAACCTGTGGTATTAGTATGTGCCTGTACATAGAAAGAGATTTATATTAAAAACTGGGTTGCACAGTTGTAAAAATAGGTATAGCCACTATGGCTTGTCAGACTTCCCCTGACTCATGGAAGCTGGCAAACAGGATACAGGAAGATGAAGCAGAAATACCAGGAAGCACAGGCTGGTGGAGGCAGAGGTCCAAGTGAATTCACTGTTGGTTGTCTACTGATGGCTTCCACAATTGGCACGTGCAGTAAGAGATGTAGGAACAAGAAATAAGATCCAGCTCCAACAGAAAATGAAGGGTCAAACAGAATTCCACTCTGCTCAGCGCTTTCTCTCTCTTCCCCCCCTCCCTCTCTCTCTCCCTCTCTTTATAAATCACTTTATTGGGGGCTCTTACAGCTCTTTTAACAATTCACATATCCACTATGTCAGGCACATTTAGACATATGTTACCTTCATACTTTACAAAACATTTTCTATTTGAGCCCTTGGTATCAGCTTCTCATTTTTTCTCCTCCCTCCCCCACGCTTCCAACCTCACGAATCCTTGATATATTATAAATTACTATTATTATTTTCATCTATTACACTGTCCACTGTATCTGTTCACCCATGTTTCTTTTGTTCATCACTCTGGGCGGCAAGGGGGGGAGGGTATGGTAGGGTAGATCATTGTGATCCGTTTTCCATTTCCCCCGACATTCTTCTACCTTCATGGTATTGATACTTCCATTATTGTCCTTGACGGGGTTATTTCATGTGTCAAGAGCTCTTATCTGTACCAGTGTACATACTCGAGTCTAGCCAGGTTTGTATGGTAAAACTGGTGTCATTAAAGTGGGCGTTGGGGTGAGGAGGAGAAGCATTAAAGAACTACAGGAGTGCTGTATGTTTTGATGGTGCTATACTGCACCCTGGCTGTTTCCTCTCTTCCTTGTGACCCTTCTGTGGGGCAATATCCAATGGTCTGGTCTTTGGAGCTCCACTTTGCCTCTCTTCTTTCACATTGATGATTGTTTGTTTTGGATCTTCTGATGACCGATAACTGACCCCTTTTGTCACCTCATGATGACACAGGCAGGAGTATTTCCTTCCTGTGGGCTTTGTTGCTTCCAAATTAGATAGGCACTTTTTAAAACTTCAAGTCTTCAAGCATTTCTCTTATACAAACAAATAAAGAAATAAAAAAGCAATACTTAGGACACCTAGGAGGTGACATCAGGCCATGAGCCTAGTGATAGATTGGGTTCTTCATCTACCCTTACCCAGGAGTGTCTAGCCTAATAATCTCTAACCACCACATTGTTGTAAAGGAATCCAGAGATTTCAGCTAAAAATAAGGTCTTCATTTTTAGGTTTGGGGAGAGTTTTTCTCTTAAACAAAACCATAAAAATCAATTGATCCTTAAATCAATAACACATCTTTTTCAATTGGATTACCAAACATTGAATGGCAAACACTGTGAAATCCACCCAAATTACCTTCTTTTCCGTGTAATATTAATTCTTTGATTCTGCTTCTGGTCTGCTGAACACAGTTGATGTTGATTTTTTTGTTTCTTTGAATGCTCTCTCTTGTAGTCCTCTTTTGATTTTTGCTTGTGACTGAAGATCAATACTATCCCAAACTGTTAAGCTATTGGGTGCCATGCCGTGGATTCCAATTCATATTGACCCCCATCGTGACAAGAGACTTTCCTGGATGCCATCTTTTACAGACGAGCCCTGGTCGTCCAGTGAATCAAATGCTTAGTTGTTAACTGAAAAGCTAGTGGCTTAAACCTACTAGCTACTCCACCGGAGAGGGGTGTAGCAACCTGCTTCTGTGAAGCTAAAGGGTCTCTATGAGTCAGAATATACACAATAGCAGTAGGTTTGTTAGGGGCCCAGGCTCATGGGTAGGGTTTTATCCACCAGTCTTTCAGTTAGCAGTGAGCACTTAAACACGACACCCTCAGTGTTTCTTTCCCAAAACTTTAGTGACGGAAATTCTGGAGCCCTCAAAAGCAAGAAAATCTTAGATCTCGTTCCTTCATACCAATCACTCACAAATATCCTTTCATGGAAACAGATAGTCTCATCTTTTCACTTAGAAATAGCTGGTGGGTTTGAACTGGTAGCCTTGCATTTAATAGCCAGTGCTTCCCAATAGCACCAACAAGACTCCTTCATCTCTCCCTCCGAACTCACTGCCATCAAGCAACTCTTGACTCAGTGACCCTAGAGGAGACAGCATAGAACTATCCCTGCATGTCCCTGAAGCTCTAAACCTTTATGGGATGAGAAAGCCTCATCTTTCCCCCATGGAATGGCTGATGGGTTCAAACAGCTGACCTTGCCAACAAGGAATAAAATGCTCCTACCCATTTAGAATAACCATGATTCTTTATTTTCCCTTAAAAAAAAAACTTTTTTCGCAGAACTGCCAGTTTTCCCAAGTGAAGGTGGGGGAAAAGACATTTTTTTATTTGCAATAGTCTCCACAAATACACTATACAGGCTTTTATAGCTAAAAACACATCATCTCCTCCAAGTGTAAATATTTTCTTGGGATGAAAAAAAAAATCCTATAAAACCACAGGTCTCAAGCCTTTGTGGTTGGTGTAAACAAGCTTTGCTTTTAGAGCTTTCAGTCTCAAAATGTGACAGCTACGATTTTATTTTATTTTAAAGGTTACAGTTTGCATTTTTTTTGTGTGTACACATTTGCAAGATTTATTCATCTGTGGTTCAATGTTTCCACATCTCTGAAGTCACCTGCTAGGAGCAGCCCCGTTTTACATATGGGAAATCATTTATGGGAAGAGAACAATATTTCCTTTGTGTCTTTACCCACAAGCTGGCTCCGCCTCACCTTCACAATTAACTGAGTTTCCAGAATGATTTTCCTGGTGCACACTGCGATGCTTTTCTTCTCTTAGAAATGGAGAACAAAATTGCCTGATCCCAAGTCTGTACTTTAGCTTTTGAATCTCAACAATGCTTTTACTCTTCTAAAGTGGTATTTAACGGAGACCCCCACAGGTATGCTCTGCTAAGAAGAACCTGTGGATTTGGCAAACATTATTCAATTTCTCCAGATCAGCGGTTCTCAACCTGTGGGTTGTGATCCCTTTGGGGGTCGAATGACCCTTTCACAAGTGTTGCCCAATTCATAGCTGTAGCATAATTACACTGATGAAGTAGCAACGAAAACAATTTTATGGTTAGGGCAGGGGGGTCACAACATGATGAGCTGCATGAAAGGATGGTTGTGTGTGTGTGTTTCCCAATAGTCTCCATACCATTCCTGACTTTTATTTGTACCCTTTGCCTTCTTACTACCGGCGTGTGCTATACAAGATAAACCCGATAACATGGTTGTCTTGATGTTGAGATATTTCTCTCTATTTGCATATGTGTTTTCCACCAGTGGTCAACAATAAATGTGTGCTACATATCAAAGAGTTGTGGGGTGACACATGCTAGCATTCTAGGCTATTAATTGAAGGGCTGGAAGTTCAAGTCCAGCTGGAGGTGCCTGAGAAGAAATGCCTTGACATGTACTTTGAGTACTCACACTCATTGAAGGCCCTGGAGAACACTGCTCTGTTGAGCAGCTGGCTCTGAGTTTGTTTAGAAGGGGAAAAACATTTTTCCTAAAATGGAACTGCATTTCAAAGAGATACATTCTGCAGGCCATCAACAGGCAGGGATGCTAAGCCCTTCTTTCTTTTCTCCAGAGCTGGTCATGTGTACATTCCACTCTACCAAGCCTGAAGAGAGAAAATACAGAGTTACACAGGCCCATTGTTCTCCTTTTAGCTCTTGGAACCACTGTTTTGAATGGCAACGTCGATGCCCTGAGGAATGATGTCACAACTCCCCGCCTATCATTCAGGGCTAAATATAGTAGCATGCTAGAGGCTCTTGCCCTTCCACTACTTGCTCTTTGTTTGTCCACTTCAGTCCCTCTTATATTCTAGGAGCAGAAATACTTGTAGTGCAGCAGTTCTCCTGGCCACATGGATGAGAATTAACTACTCACCACCCCTTTCCAGACCTCTCTCCTTCTTGTCCACAGTGGTCACGTGGAAATAAGACTGGTCCTCAAAATCATGAAGCATACAACTGAAAAGGCCCTCTTCATGGGATTGGTAGTGAAATTCTTGGAGTCATGGGATCTTTTTGTCTGGAGATGATCTTAGTGACTATTTTATTAGGTAGGGGACTTCAAATCAGTTCCAACTTGCTAAGTTTTGTACATCAGAACAAAAGGTCACTCACTCCTGTGTCGCTCTGAGAGTGTCTGCTGCATGTGCACTCATTCTTGCAGACCCTGTGTCAACCCATCTCCTCGGGCATCTTTCCTCTTGATGACTGGCTCTCTCCTTTACCAAGCTGGATGTCTTTCTCTTCATGACATGACCAAACGCATGAGACAAAGTCTCACTCCCCTCACTTGTAAGGAGTATTCTGTTTATGTATCTCCCAAGAGAGATTTGTTCATTTTCTCACAGTCTACTGTATAGTCAATATTTTTCACCAAAGGATTATTTAGGAAAGTACAATCATTTATAAATGAGGACAAGGGCCAAAGAATTTCCTGGAGAAGCATTGCTATAATTCAGCAGTGTAAGAACTCAATTGAAAATTCCAGATATTTCCATTCCAAGCTTTTCACCCTCCTATTTTCATTTCATTTGCTCTATTTTGATCCTAACAGGCAAAACATGGTTCCACCTAAGATTCATGTTAGAAGTGCTTTACCCAAATGTTCCGGATGGCTTTGTTTGTTTGGCTGGTTTCTGTCCATTGTTTCTGTTGCTGTGAGCTTGCTAGGACAATAGATAACTCTTTCTCATCTTCTTTTGCTTGTTCCACTTCTCAGCAGGCAGGCATTTAACCAAAAGAACAAAGCACCTGTGGGGTCAGTCTCTACACTCCATGATTGAAAAAACAACCAACCAGACACACAAAAAAACCTTTTCTCCTCTTTGTCTATCAAATAAAAATAAAAATGCTTAAAGGTAAAAATGGCCAAGAAAGAGAAAAAACTGAAATCAGGCGTTGACATATGTTTGACAGTGGGTTGGACAACACCAGAGTAAAGAAAATCCATGCTATTATGATCAAACAAAAACCCATTGCTATGAAGTTCATTTGAACTCACAGCCATGCTATAGGACAGGATAGAACTGCCCCACCGCCCTACCAAGCCTGGTTTCTAAGACTGTTTAACTCTTTTGGGAGGTTAAAGAAAACCTTTGTCTCTCTTCTGAAGAACAGCTGTTGTTTCAAACAGCTGACTTTGGCCTTAACATCCTGGTGTGTAACTCTTACACTAACAGCACACCTCCTCGCCCCATGGCTAGGAAACAGGTCTCCTAACTAAAAGGATGAGCTCATGTGATTAGCATATTTTGAATAAACATTTCTTGCCAGAGTCAACACGCAGCCAGAGTCCTGGCTCTCCATTTTTATGGGATCAACATTGCCCTTCAAAAAAGAAAAGGAAAGGGAGAGCGCTCTACCAAATGCCTTTTAAGTTTCCCATGGTTTAAATTAGTCTATAAAAAGAGACCAAAACAGGGCTGAGCCCTGGTGGCGTAGTAGTTGTGCGCGGGACTGCGGTCCACTGGGATGGAGGTTCGATTCCAGCTCCACAGAGCAAAGGCTGGGCCTCCTACTCCCACCACCTGAGGGCAGTGATGCCCCCCCCCCAAAAAAAGAGACCAAAACAGCTCTATTTGGGTTGATAGGTGTGGTTTAGAAGGATGCTACTCTGATCCAGCTTGATTTGACAGGAAGGAAAATATCGTATTTCCCCTAGGTATAATATTTTCAAGCACTTGAGTTTTCAGCAATAACTTGGATGTGATGAAGGCAGAGAGAGAGAGAAAGAGAAAGAGAGAGAGAGAGAGAGAGAGAGAGAGAGAGAGAGAGAGAGAGATGGACCTTACATTTCAATGGCAAAGACTGACTAGAGGTTGGCTCTAGTAGCACTAACTACAAAATTCAGTCTGGATAAAACCGGAAAAAACAGGTGTGTTTTGTTGTCCTCAAGTGGGCATTGTCCCCTGGCCACCCCAAGAACCACACCAAGGGACATCGCCCAACCCTCCATCATCTTCATAGTTACTGCATCCCCTGAGCTGGCTTCGAGGGCTTTAGAGCCAACCTTGATGGTTCTTCTTGCAGGTCTGCATCAGACAGTACTCTGCTGGGATGCAGAGTTTTTAATTGGCTCATTTTCCTACCTTACTCTTGTCTGGCGACTCTGCTGAAACCTGCTCACCGTAGGTGATTTTGCTGATGTTTTCAAGACAGAGTGAGTGTTGCAAGCTAAGACTTGGCCCACGATAGCCCTCTTTTTTTATCTCTTCCCAGGCACTTAATAAAGATTCAAATAATTCACATATAAACTTTGGATATTTGGGGGGAAAGAGGAGAGGTCAGAGACATCGACATGCGGACCAGTGTGTCAATATGTATGTGCCTCAGAGATGTGGCAGCTTTATCCACATCAACATATCTGTAAGCTTTTCCCTTCTTTAATAGTGAAACCAACACAGTATTTAGGAGGAAGAGGGTAGTGATTCAACAAGTACAGGCCAGGCATTCTCCCCTCCATTTTGGCAACAGGACTTACCTCATCTTCACAACAACCCTGACAGCCAGAAGTCTCCTTCTCTTTTAAAAGATTTGGAAATGGAGGGTCATCCAGGTTAAGCAACATGTGTAATTCAAAGTGGGAGAGAAGTGGCTTGGAGATTGACTTGACAGTAAAACCTACTGGCTTTGCGCCAAAGCATGACTCTTCCATAAACTGCTAAACACTCAAAGCTAATCCCCATGTGTGAAGAGGGTGTGAAGAATTTGGCTCTTCACTTCTTTGCAAGAGGACAAGCCTCTAGGCCACATCCATTCTGCCTCCTTTTGAAGCTCACTCCCTAAAATATCAGCACTCTCCAGTTAGGGAAAACCAAGGCAAACAATGACTGAGAGAGGCTCAGTAAACCCATGGAGCAGCATTGTGTGTCCATGCTGATAGACCAGAAAAAAAGCCAGGTAGGGTGTTGGAAACTGTTGTTGTTTTACTGTGTGGGGGCCACAGGCAACAAGAGTACAACAGTGCCTTCCTCTCTTTCTTCGGCATACCCACTGCTTGTAGAGATCAACTTTATGTGAGGCTCTCACTTCCGAGTTCCTCAGCTATCGACAAGTACTTTTCTATTGAAAGTGCCACCTCCACATTACTGTTTCCATTGTGTGTAGACACTTGCTAAATCTATTCAATTTAGCCCATCTCTAGCTCCTGGGGTACATTGACCCTTTCCTAGCCATCTCACCATCTGCAAAGAACTTGACCTAGCACTCCAGTGGTTTTCTTTGAATAGAACAGGAAAAGAAGAGGGAAATTTTTAAAGGATAAATTCTGGTTAATGCATGAAAAGCTGCAGATTTTCCAAGTTCTGAATAAGTCCATTTTGAGCCTTGTTTCTCATCTTCATGACCCAACTTACTTCTTTACATAAGTACACTTTACCTCTGTAAGCAGACAGTCGCTCCTTTGTAGATCAGACATATTCTGTAAGCAACATTTAAGGCTCTGTTAGTGGGCAAGCCAACCTCCAAGGCCCTGTGCCCAGTGACCTCATCATGATTTGTAAAATTGCACCACAAAATGGTTCAATAAGCAGATCTGATTGCTGCATCACATCAGTGGGTGGCTGAAGTCATGGTTTTAATGTTGTAAAAATAAAGGAACAGAAGGAGGGATATAATTTTGTTCTTCTGAAGAAGAGAACGTTTCTTACAGTCTATTTCTACTTGCCTTTATTCATGGGGGACATCCGAAAGACACTTGGTTGAAAAGACCAGTGGAGTTCAGTTCTGCCTTCCATGGTGCCTTCTGCTTACTCTCACCAGGCTCAATGCTAGATCCACTGGAGGGGCTTATTGGTAGCTGTCCTCCAGTTAATCCCCAGATCACATTGACTTCCTGCCCAAGACAGACAAATGGCTTGGTTTCCTACGTCTTCTCCTCTTTCTGTGAGATTAGCTGCAGATGGGACCTTGATGCCTGGTGATTTGATTGACTCTTCCTAGTCTATCTTAGTCTAGAATAGTGGTTCTCAAGCTGTGGGTCATGACCCCTTTGGGGTCATGTGAAACAAGCCTTTCACAGGAGCCACCCAATTCATAACAGTAGTAATATTACCATTTTGAAGTAACAATGAAATTAATTTTATGGTCGGGGGGGGTCACCAAAACAGGGGGAACTGTATAAAAAGGTCACACAGCATTAGGAAGATTGAGAACCACTGGTCTAGAAGATCAACTGAAGCCTGTCCAGCATCATAGTAATGTTACATTTCTCTCACACAACATAAAAGGGACATGTAAGTCTCCTTTGACAGGTGAGTGGTAACTGGTGCAAGAGGTACAGTGTTCAGGAGTCTAACCCTCGCCTCACACACAGAAAATCACCTCACATAGTTGGGAAACATAGAAATTTAAACTTGACCTTTCTAGTAAGTCATTGTATAGATTTGTGTTGTTGTAGCTATTGCAAGGCACTGAAATCAATATTGAGACAAGCCCAGAAAGTGCTGTTGTTTTGAGAATAGTGTTAAATTTGCAGATAGAAGTCACACCTCTGAAGAATTTTGCTCTTCACAGACAGGTGTCATGATTATGAGCATATTCCATGTCCCATGAGTTCACATTCAGCCTTTGTCATTTAATAGCTCAAATATGTGTGGCAAACCATGTCTTCCTTATCAGCAAAATGAGGATGGGATATTACTTCCTCCAGAGTATAGGTACAATGATAAAATTCTTTTAGTCATGGGAGCATCTAGAACTGTCTCTTGTCTATATAATCATTCATATTACCGAGGTTGCTGTTGGTTGGTTCTGTTGAATTGGTTCTAAGTCACAGCGAGCCTATGTCACTGTGACCGCAGAATCAAACAATGCCTCCCCTGACCCATCCTGACAATTCTTATGTTTGAGCCCATTGTGGCAAATACTGGGTCAATTCATCTCATTACGGGTCTTTCTCTTTTTCACTAATCTTCTGTCTTACCCAGCATGGTATTCTTTTCCAGACACTGCTTCCTCTTGGCAACCTGTACAAAAGTACAGGAGACCAAGATTGCTTCCAAGTACAACCATAAGGTTGCTTCGAGGATAGCTTTGTTTGTTCTTCTGGCAGTTCAGAGGACTTCACTGAAACCATAATTGAAACTCGCTAAATCTTTATGGTCTTTCATATTCATAGTTTCAACTCTCATAGGCCTCTGACACAATTGAAATACTATGCTTGGGTCAGGTCTACTTTAGACAAATTGAAACCCTTGATCAAAACACTTTAAAGAGGTCTTTTGCAACAGACAGGCCTGATACTTAATGTGATTTCCTTACTAATGGTTCCCATGAGCATTGATCGTGGATACCAGTTAAATGAAATCATTGACAAATTCAGTCTTTTCTCCATTTATCATGATATTGTCCATTGGTTCAGTTGTGAAGAGTTTTGTTTTCTTTACATTGCATTGTAATTCATAGCAAAGACTTTAGTCCTTGATATTCTTCAGCAAGTGCTTCCATTTCCCTTCTCTTTCAGTAAACAAGGCTAGTTCATCTTGTTGTTAATAAGCATTCTTCCATCATGATGCTCCATTTTTCTTCATATAGTCCAGTTTCTCTGCTTATTTGCTCAGCATCAGATTGAATATATATGGTGAAAGGCTACAATCCTGACATATATCTTGCCGGTGGGATGAAGACAGGACTTTTCCACAATTACACACTACAAAATATTAAACAACCTATAAACCAGCATTTGGAGTGCAAGTTATGTTACCTGATCTCCCTGAAGCTCCCAGTTACATGAGGCATTCGTGTGACTCATGATGAAGCTGACTAAGCTAGCTATTCACCCTGATGCTCCCAGTTATCTGAGGGCTTTGTGTGACTCAAGTTAGGATGATGATTCGCTTCCCTCAAGACCTGTGGATGGGATTCAAAAGGCATTGTCAATGACTCCCAACAAGACAGACCTGTTTATCTACTCCCAGGAGCCCGAAGTCTTCCCTTATCACATTCCTCTCCCCTTAGTCAAGTAGACAGCCCTAAGCCAATGTCACTATATAGTCCTTATGACAGCCCCCTCTTGCTATATGTCCTGACCATGACAATATAGCTTATGTGTCCCTCATAATGTTATTTAAACAAGGAAAATTAATTTTCATGTGCTCCTACATTGCTCCTGCCTCTGTCCTGCCCCTGAGCACAGGACATTCTCAGCTCCTCTCCCTCATCATATAATCCCTCTCCTGCCTCTCTCTCCACTCAGACCACCAAGCGGGGCGGAGGTGAGCATATTATCCTGATGTGAAATGTGTTCGACTCTTATTGTTTCTCCTCTCTCTCTCTCTCTCTCTCTCTCTCTCTCTCTCTCTCTCTCTCATGCTCGCTATAGTGTTATTCTAATAAATAATAATTATCACTGTACAACTGCCTATTGGACCCATGATGTATTTATCAGAAGCTGACCTCTTCTGATACCTGGTTTTAAAGCATGCAGTATTTCCTTGCTCTATTTAAAGAACCGCCCCTTGGCTCAGGTTCAGATGCTGCATGAGCACAATGAAGTATTCTGGAATTTCCATTCTTCTTAAGGCTATCCATAGTTGGTTAAGATCCACATCATCACATGCCTTTCCATAGTCAACATTTCAGAAAAGAGAAAACAACTTCTGATATTCTCTGCTTTGAGCCAAGATCCATCTGACATCAGCAATTACATCCCTCATTCCATACCCTCTTCTAAATCTGGATGGAACTTCTGGCCACCCCCTTTCAATGTACTTCTGTAGTCTGTTTTAAATTATCTTCAGCTAAATTTTACTGGTGTGCGATATTAATTATATTGTGCAATCATTTCAATACTCTATTGAGTCATCTTTCTTTGGGGTGGCACAAATATGAATCGCTTCTAGTCGGTTGGTCTGGTCACTGCCTTCCATATTTCTCGGCATGGATGAGTGAGTGCATCCAAGCATTGCGTTGACTTCCTGAAACATTTTCAGCCATGTTCCATAAGTCTCTGGAGTCTTGTTCAGTACTGCCTTCAGTACACCATAAGCTCTTCCATCAATACCATCAGTTCTTGATCATATGATATCTCTTGAAATGGTCAAATGTTTATCAATTCCCTTGTGCACTGTGACTCTATGTACTCTTTCCATCTACTTTTGATGCTTTCAGCATCATTCAATATTTTGCCCATGGGATCCTTTAATATTGCAATTTTCAGCTTGAATTCTTTATTCAGTTCTTTCAGCTTAAGATATGTTCTTCACTTTTTGGCTTTCTAACTCCAGGTCTTGTACATTCCCTAATAATACTTGATTTTGTCTTACCAAGCTTCTTTTTGAAATTTCTGGTCTGCTCATTTATTTTTCACAAGATTAGCATGTAGTGGTGTTTCAGAGTACAAAAAAAAATACCCTAATGTCAAAGATAACTTAAGGAAAACAATGATTAGGTTTTAAAAGTGAAAAAAAAACCCCACAATGACACAAACTTACCATCTGACTGCGGAAGGCCATTAGCACAGTAACAATGCCATCCTTCTGCTTGGCTCTTTTTTTTTCTGCTCACCTCTTTTTTTACCATCACTTATTCCATGTGCTTTAGCTATCTTATGTCCAAGACCATGTTTCAGAGTATGAAATATTAGCTATGGGCTTTAATGGCTAAGTGGTTAAACACTGTACTGCTGACCCAAAGGTAAAGGGTTTGAACTCACTTGCTGCTTCAGAAGAGAAAAAACCTGGTGTTCTTCTTTCAGAAAAATTAAAAGCTTGGATCAGAATCAACTCAAAAATACCCAAACATCATCATCAGTGGTGCAAACATTAATGTGTTTGTGGAAATTACATAATTTCATGCCACTTGATAAATAAGTAGAGGGGTGTAGTCTAGCCTGCAAATTGTCTCCTTGTGGGTGTGGCCTTCTCATGAGTATGTAGGGAACTTTCTTTCTCTCTGCTTCCCCTTCCTTTTTGAGGAGTCACACTCAGAGAACAAGAGGAACTATGTACAGACCAACACCAGCACGGAGATTTTTTCACTGACACCAAATCCACAAGACCTTTTACCCACCAGCCCATGTTCTTACGGCATTTGGCATCGTTTTATGTTCTATGCCAATCTGAAGTGGAATATATGGACTAGTATCAGACATATGCGCTAATATTGAACTTATGGAACTAACCTGGACTAAGCTGGGATGTTTTTTTCAGTATATAACTACTCTTTGATATAAAGGTCTCTCATATACACATAAGTATCTCTGAACTTGCTTCTCTAATCATCCCAGACTAATACAGTACTTAACTGCTTGCAATAAGGTCAGCAGTTCAAGTCCACTCAGAGGCATCTCTGAAGAAACCCTGTAAATCTACTGTTAAAAATCAACCATTGAAAATAACCTATTTCACTCTGATGCCCAAGGTACCAATTAAGTCAAAGTCAGCTTTAGAGCAACAGGAGTTTTTGTTTCTTTGTTTCTATTATCCATCCTAAAGCACATCTCAGATTGCCTCCCAATTTCTTTGTGGAAAAAAATAAAATGGTAAAAAAGAAATTATATATATACATATATATGAATGTGTATATATGTGTGTATATATATATATATATATATATATATAATATGCCATGGTCTGTAAAGGGGATACTGAGGTTAAAGCCAGATCAGAATGTACTATGAAAAAACAAGCTGATCTTGGGGACATTCCCTAAAACCTGTTTCTCATAGCTACCTGCCTCTATGATTTCTGTGATGATCAAAGAAATACTTACCTAAAGCCAATTGCAAACTGGAAAACACAATGGAGGAATGGGTAGAACCATTTACCTTAAGGTTGATTTTGACCAACATTAATGTGACAGTAGTTTGGTGCATTTTTGTCACCGTTGTTGCTATTGCTAGATTTATATAACATACACAGAGAACATATAAACAGAATATACACTGCTTACACACCTTTGACACTTAGAATTCAATGACATTGATTTTATGTTTTGATTTGTACAACTATTCTCATTCAACTTTTCTGAGTTGATCCTTCCCCATGGACATGAACACCCTGAAAACTGAGGACCCCATATAATCTTTCAAATTGCCCATTGTTAATTTGATTTTTGTTTTTTAATCAAACAGGTTTTTAGAAAGCATAATGTTGAAGACAACTATCATTTTCTATCTAAGCTAAACTATCACATGGTTTTAAGGAACAACAGTTTTCATTACATTTCATTAACATTTTCTATATCAACCAAGCAAAATAAACTCCTTATCTTGAGGGTACAGCCTTTCCAGGATCCACTGAATCTCTTTGCTCTGTGATTTCCCTCTGAGTTATATCAAGTTGAACAGGTATTCATGATTCCTCTTCAGAGACTGCATATATATATATATATATATATATATGATGTTTCTAAGGCTGTTCCTGTCATGTAGAATGCTTTTTCCTATCCATCTCCATATGTCCACTTCCTACTCCTCTTCCTAGCTTGAAACATCCTTCCCATAAGAACTTAGAAAATTACTCTGGAGTCAGCATTATTTTGTTCATTAGCTGAATTAAGTTTGTCAGTGTTTATTTGTAATCTCTTAGAAATGCATAGCTCATCTGATTTGCCAGTGAATGTCAACAGCCAAGGCTAAGGACTTCCTCTTCCTTGGGTCAACTCTACTTTGATCTGATGGGTGTGACTGCACCTGCTGTCTTAATCTAAGATGCCTTCATAGGCTCAGGGAATTTCTACCCATCCTACAAGCCTTAGGGCAAGTGCTACTTTGTGGGGCAAACCAGCCCAGACAAAACTAAGAAAATCCTTCCTACCATCTCATAACACCTAACAGGTATTGAACAAATCAAGAAATAGAAGAAAATGTAGTTTTTGAAACCTGATAAACTTGCCTTTAAATCCAAACTTGGCAGTTTATCAATCTGATAATTTTAAACCTCTTAAAAGCACGCTGCAATTTTGTATCCTCCACTAGAGAGAGAAGGCAGTGGGTAGGGGATGTTATGTGCTAATGTTTGGGAGAAACCACTACAATGAAAAGGTTACAAATGCATGGGAATTTGCAGCATCGTGGATAAAGTTCACAGCATGGTGTAGGGAAACAATGAGTCAGAGTAATCCCTTTCACGTTGTTCTGTGCCAGCCACTGTCATAGCATATCTCAATTGATTCTAAATTGACATTCCCTCTGGACCGCAGACCTCTTCAGCAAAACTGTTATGAGGAGCAGAGAACCTCGGTTTTGATTTTAAACACCTCGGTTTGAATGTTGGCTTTGTCACACCTTTTCTGAGGGGCATTAAGCAAAACACTGTGTCTCTCGGCTTCAGTGTCACCATCTGTAACATGCAAATGATGATATTAGTTACATGGCAAGATTACTGGAGGAAATCAGAGTATAAATAAGCAGCTTTGAAGAAATTCTAGTACATGGTAAATCTTAACATGACATTTAATATTTATTTGTTATGCCAGGAGCTAAGTATACAGTATTTAAAAAGAAGCCATCTTGTTGATTCTGACTTGCAATAATTAGATTTTGTGTCAACTTGGCTGGGTCAAGACTCCCAGGGGTTTGGCACTTGAGGCATAGAAATCCACATGATGTGACGCAAAGCAAGGTAATCAACTCCATAGTGGAATCTTCTATGAGTAGCCAATCAGTTGTAAGAAGATTAGAGGGAGTTCAACAACCTTACTCAGATCACAGCCATTGAAAAGAAGTTTCCTTGGAGTAGTGACCTACTTCCTATATAAGGATGTGTGGAAAAGCAAATCACTTGCTTTTTGCTGCATGTTTGCCCTGCACCTGGCTCATGGACCGCCAGTTCTTTGGATGTGAGTCAACAGCTTGACATATTTTGCACTGATTCCAGAAATCTGCAGTGACCTGCTATCTGACCCACTGACTTTATCTAGTCGTCGCTTCTGTCATGAGCCTGACGTGCTGACTTTGAATTTCTCCACCTCTGCAGCCACCAACCTGTGGAACTGGGGCAGAAATGGCCTGCTCCTACAACTATTTGAGCCATTTAATTAGTATAAATATTTAGAATATGCAAATAATATGTCAAGATTTTTTCAAAATGCATGATACCTACGTATGTGTGTGTTTGCATACTTATTTTTCTTCTCTAGAGAACCCAGCCTTACATACAACCTAGGGTGGAATGTTGCAGAGTAAAATTGTTGCTCTTTAGGCGATTCAGTATTTCAGTGTCTGTGATCTTGCAGAAGCAGAGTGCCAGACTTTCCCTCCAAAGCTACTCTGGGTGAATCCCCACTTCCATTTCACAGCTGTGTTAATTCACATAGACTAGAAAAACCAATCCAGGGAGACTTATGTGTGTATAACAGAGTTTTATATAAAATGCAAACTGTATATTGAGAAACCATCAAAGTCCAGTCCCGATCAAGTCCATAAGTCTAATATTACCCCATATGCCGATACCACTGCATAAATTCCAAATCAAGTCCATAAGTCTGATATTACCCCATATATCAATACTAGTCCATCAATCCCTCTTTAGACATGCAGCCATGCAATGACGCTAAATGCAGGAAGATCACGACCCAGTGGGTGGAAAGTCTTCTGGATCCAGTGGCAATGGAAGCATCACAATCCTGGCAGGAGTCTCCACAGGGGCTCCTTCAGCTCCAGGGCTCTAGAGGAACTGCATGTGTCTTGTCTGCAGGAATGTTTTGCAGGAATTGAATGTACTGCATCATTTATCTCCTTCACACCTCCACTAAGGTCATCAAGCTGTGACCTGAGTGACAGATTAAACTCCACCCCTTCACTCTTATGTCTCAAATTGACAACAGATTATGTAACTACCACAACAGTGGACTAATAACTTTGTGCATCCCAAGGATTGCTAATTAAGTTGTTATTGTTGCTGTGTGCCATGTTGTCAAGTGCTTCACGTCATATACAAACCAATTGCCCTCCCAACCACCGTCTGTACTGCAGCAACCTTCTGTACTACAAAGTGGAACTGTTCCAAAGGGATTTCTAGGCTGTGATCTTTATCAAAGCAGATTGTCTGAACTGTGAAACACACCACTGGGTAGGTGCATGCAAGTGAACTTTATGCTGGTAACTTAGTGCAAATCATTTGCTTCACTCAGTAGAAAAGATAAAATGTGCTAAATATTTTTTGATAAAAGAAAAAATAGAGTATAAATTCCTGTGCAGACAATAATTATTACTATGACCATTGACACCATATGATTGCCTTATCTCATACCTTAAGGTGCTAGGTAAAAAAACAAGAAATTTTTCTTTGTTCATTTAGTCAAAATACCTTTGAATTGAACCCTAGTATCCAGGTGAAAGGAGATGTGATGACAATGTGAAATTGCTATTGGTCTGCTCATTGCAAGGCTGGTGGTTGAAACTCATTCAACTCCATAGAAAACAATAAGGCTATCTGCTCCAATAAGTATCTATGGTCTCAGAAATCCTATATAGGGTGGATATGAGTCATGATTGACTTGATCCCAGTGGTTTGGGTTCAGGGTTTCGTATCCAGATACATCTCAGTATCTTGAGAGTGTTTCACTCCTATCCATAAGGTTTTCAGTGGTTAATTCCTCAGATATGGATATTCTACTCCTACTCTGAATTATGGTACTGGTGAAGAAAATTGAATGTACTATGAACTGACAAAAGAATAAACATCTATCTTGGAGAAGTATAGCCAGAACACTCCTTAGAAACAAGGATTGGTGTAACTGCATCTCACGGACACTGAGATAGACTCTGGACAAGATCATCACACTATGTAGAAGGACAGATAAAAAAGAGAAACACTCTCATTGAGATGGATTGGCGCTGTGGCTATAACAATGAGCTCAACCATAAGGACCTTTGTGTGAATGACTAAGGACCAGGTGCTTTCTCGATCTGCTCTGCATAAAGTCCCATGAGTGGGAAGTGATTCGATAATATCTAGATATTATCTAGATAAAGCAACATCTAGATAAAGAAATCCCTGGGTGGCACAAAGGTTAATGAACTTAGCTTTTAAGCAAAAGGTTACGTTTTCCTGCTTCTAGAGACATCCCAAACAAAAGGCCTAGAAATCTACTCCCCCAAAACAGATGGAAGTTGGTCCAAATGAAGGTAATTCTTCAGAGTTTCCTGTTGTGTTTTTGTCTTTGCAATTCTTTACCGCAATAGCCAAACAGAACTCACTGGCAATGCTCACCACAATAGGCTTACAAGGTAAGTGGAAATACTCAGGATAGAGTTGTTCAGTAAGGACACATTATAAACTTTGTCAGGGCTGTTTGAAAGTGCCCAAAACACATGCCACTCCATTTAAGCCTCAACCCAAAGGCACTCATCTCCAGTTCTCTGAGTGAACAAATCCAGCTCCCCAATTAAGTTCCAGAGGCACCTACTTCAAAAGCCAGCCTCTTGCCTAAAAGCACTCAGTTTGATAGGCCAGGAGCCCAGCACTCTGTCTCCTACCTTGGCTCCAAATTCTGCTGCTGCAGCTCGGCTTTCACTCCACTGATGTCAAAGCGATCTTCCTGAGTCAAGCAATTTCACCAAGCAGGGATTTGGGGATCCAGAGAACCCGCTCCACGCCTGGTTCTGGCTGGTTGTGAGATCTCTGGCTTCCAAGATGTTACATTTTAGTATACCCAGCAGGAGACCAATCACAGTGAATCCTGTTAAACCTGACAGGAACAGCTGAATCAGATCGGTCTTCCTCGCCTTCTCTTACTCAGACCCACGAGGGGGAAAAAAGATTATTTGGTGAGGAATACAGAAACAGTACCGAGAAGAGAGACGTTAAATAATTCACTGTCTTGTAAATTCTTTACTTTCCTCTAACTGCTCAGAACCTAGAAAGTTTCCTTGGGAGGCAACAAAGAAAGTTCAAGTCATGGTCCATTCCTAAAGTGACCAGATTTTAAGCAGGACACCATTGACTGGATGTGGATGGCTGGGGTTGGGGGGGAGGGAGGTTCCTTAATTTAAAATCTGGACTATATGAAGCAACAAAAATTTTCGAAGAATGCAAAAATAGTATTGTAATATATTTATCTTAATTTTAAAACGCCACGGGACATTGTTAAATTGTTAAAAAGCGGGATGTCTGGAATGGACCATTCCTTCAAGGAGCAGATAGTATGCACAGCAAATGTCTTGTAATGAAATGAAAAATAAAGAAGAGCCGCTGATGAGCATCAAAGGGTATCTGTTGTGGATTTAAGGCTAAAAATTGGTACCCACATAATCTGGACCATTGGTTTCTAAAGTGACCGGCATCTTACTCCACAAACATCTCCCCCACAGTGTTCCTTACATAGTAACCTTGCAAAGTCAATTTCAACCCAGGTCTGGATTTATAAGGAAGACATTCTTCATGGGCTAACTTCTAACTACGTCTTGCTTATCTCTTGCATACTTCTGGCAATCTAGCCAAGGGCACTACCTTCGTGACAAGGTTCAATTCTGCAGATACTAATGTCCTTTCCGGGAGCCATATTATCTTGGACACTTGTCTATCACTCACTTCAACTATGGCAGCAGTGCAAGTGACAGTGAGTACTGGTGTCAACAGTATGGAAATGAATTCTCCCTGTATGTATATCTACTCTCATTGCAGATGCTCTATTTTCTTTAATTTTAGGGACTATGATAGTTAGGTTTATTGTGTCAATTAGACTTCCATAGGAAGAGTTTAGGTTTCTATATAGGATTAGGTGGAATTTAATCAGGTCACAGCTTGATAGGAGAGTAAGGTGATAAATGGCTTTCCAAGGCTGGCCCCCTTCCTCTTTCTCTCTGGTGATGGGCCCAGCACTCTGCTGCCTAAGCTAGTCCTTTGCCTCAGCTGTGTGCTGCGCTATTGTGTACAGAGCCAACTTGTGGACCGCGTTGCCTTGCTGTGAGCATTGTGCATTGCTAGAGCTTGAGGTTCCACCAAGTTTGCTTGACCACACTCCTTGAGGTCCCTTGGGACTGCTTTGCTAAAATCCCATGCTCCTGGCCTGTGCTATGCCTTAACTTCTCATTTGTCCTGCTGTGACTGGCCTGTCCTGCTTGTCTAGTCTGAGAGCAAACTCCACTGCCTGCTTCCGTGACCTTGGAGCAGCAGCCTGGGTGAGGTGAAGGACCTCAGTATATTAACTATTCATTCCATGAAAGTGAGTTGAACTGAGCTCCCAGTACTGCTGTGTAGACTAATTGGTTGTTATATTCTGTGTGTGTGTGTGTGTGTGTGTCCTGATTTTGTTTCTCTAGAGGACCCTGCCTAACACAGGAACTAATGGCTATCCATTTGAGGGATTTATTCTGTTGTGTGCCTTTTTGAGTTTTCTCTTCAAATGGATGATTCCTTGGAGCCATCTCATTTTCATTACTTTTTCGTGTATAAATATTAATTTTACACTATTTCAATGACTTATATCGTTTATATCCTTTAAAACAAGTCAGTTGTTTTTTTTTTTCCAGGACTTATACTTAGCCGACACTGTGTTATCTTCGCTAATGCTCACATTAGCTCACATACAGTATGCCATATAGGTATTTCTGTTACTAATCCCATTTTACTGATGAGAAGGAAGGTTTTCAAAGAGCATAGCATTTCCCCAAGACCCACAGTCAGGAAAGAGAGTAGGATTGGAATTCAGTATTAGGATGACCAAATCCTGAACATTTAATCATGATAAATGTGACAGAGTAATATTCACAGCACTGAGTTTGTGAATTAGGCTTTGGTTTATAATGAGAGTCCTGAACCCATTTGTGAGCATTCATCTGGATTCATATTCCCTTCAGTTTTTTTCCTGGCCATTGACTGGCAATGTGAGAAACTTTTCCCTCGGGCAGCCCGTATTTGAAAGTAGATTGTGACCACTCCCCATGCCAGCCCAGGGAGGATAGCCTGGGCCTCCAGGACTTATGTGGGGTGCTGGCCTTGATGGAAGTTTGAATACCAGGGCACGCCGTCATGAATCATCCCCTGCCTACCTTGATCAAAAGGCCCTGAAACAATCTTGGAAGCTTGTCTATGCATAATAGTGTGCATCATGCGATAAGGATTCTTTTCCTGCTTCTGAACCACCAGAAACTGTGATGAATTGACCAGCCCCCCTTATGATTTTGTAAGTTTCCTTTGTTCTCCACGTCTCATTTAAGTGAGCAAGTTTCTGTGAGTCCTTGGACGCCATCATGGCTTCGTGCTGGTGATCTCCCTCTTGCGGACGATTTGTCTGTGTCCTGCTTAGGACTTAATAAATATGGTTCTGTAAATTATATTTGAAGTCAGGTTCTCTTTATACCCCTAGAGTCAATGTATGTGTATTAGCTGCTCCCCAATCAAACTGCTTATTTCTTTGGCACAGAAGCCATGTACTGGTGCAGTTTAGAGAGCTCCTCTTAGCACCTAGGAAACAGACAAGGAAGCACTTGACTACTAACCAAAAGACAAGCCTGACTCTCTGCTTCCCAAAGGTCACCACCTTGAAAATACTGTGGAGCAATTCCATAAGGCACACGGAACCTCAGCAGGAGTCGGAATGGACAGCGTCTAACTGACAGGTAGATCAATCAGATTAGGGATAAAGGGGATTGTCTCCCCAGAATGCCTACCCTAAAAGAAAATCAGCCAGCCCTATCACAATAAAGGAAATGAGGTGGGGGTGTGGGAGGGAGAGATTAGGCACACTTTAGACATGTATGGGAAAATCCAAGCGAGGCTCACACACAATGCTAGGCACCAGCAACATTACATCACACAAGTGAGCCTATAAAGTCAGCCGACAAAATTGGCCATACCCTCATCCACGCCCTGTGCTGCCACCCCCACCAGCCAGTGGGGAGAAGGGGGGTGAGGGTGGGAATAATAGAAGACTGAGGGCAAGTCGCCTCCTCTTCTCAGGTGCACTCTCTGCTAGGTTGTAGGGTGGGATCTCTCCTGTGTGTAGGGCACCTGCAGGAATGTGCCCCTCTCTGGTGTCTCTTTCCTCCCCTCCTCCTCTTCCTCGTCCCCTCTCCTCTTCCTATTCCTTTACCCCCTTTCCTCTCCCTCTTCCTCCTCTTCTCTCACCTCTCCTCCCTCTCCTCCCTTCTCCTTTCCCTCATAAAAGTTACTTGGATTACAAAGGTACTTCTGCCACATGTATTTTTTCCACATTAAGGAGCAAGAACCAAGGCAATCTAACTACTCACTAAAATTTGAGGGGGCTGGAGAGTGAACGGATTCCAAGAAACCTGCATGACCGTGGTAAAGATCGTTATTTTTCAGGACCTCCCGCAGCTTCTCCCCATACCCTGGGCTTCAGCCAGCAATATCCAGTCCCCATCCCTTGCTCCCCGGATTGGGATGAAGGTGGGAGCTGGGCAATGGTTTCTCATTTTCTGCATGGATGCCTTAGCTCCTATTAAGATATTGTCAACGGGAAGTAATTTCAAAGGAGAGAAGCCAGCCTGATTAAGAAGTACGATGAAGATTGACTTTTGAGAACATATTAAAAGCTCTCAGGAAAGAAAAAAGATTAAGATTGGGAGCAGTTATAAGGAGGAGACCTTAGAGAGCAGAATGGCAGCAGACAGCTGCTCACTGTTACAGCACAAAGCTTTTGTGTTGACAATGTCGTGTACGAGATCACCACAAGAGAGTGCATCACCAGCCCGCTGGAGGCCAGGCGCGCCCAGGTTAACCGTGATGCCAATAAGCTTGGTGCTTCAGTTCATGACCCAGGGGTCCTCTGCTTAATCTTAGAATCTCATCTCTGGTCAAACCACTAAGGTCCTGGATCTTAATCTATGCACCCTGGGTTTAACCTACGTCTGACCCCTTAAAGGAGCCCTGCTGTCACCATGATTAAGAGCTCAATTGCTAACTAAAGTTAGCGGTTTACACTCCGGAGGAGTCATAGGAGAAAGATACGGCCACGCAGTTCTGTAAAGATCACCGCCCTGAGGAACCTGTGGGGCAACTCTCCTCGGTCCTAGCTCGCCGGTTCCATGAGAAGGCTCAGAATGCTAGGTCCCTCCACACCTCCGTTCTTGTCCCCACTTGCAAGAAAGATTTCAGGGGAGGGCCAACATTCAGACAAGAGTCAGAGGAAAGCTTTGAACAAAAAGACTAAGTTCATTGACGGGGAATACTTTGAAATAGAAGTATCTCTTAACTAGTCCGCAAGACATGGCAAAACATAAAGCCGGACTGTACAGTTGGCTAAGAGCACTCCCACCACCGGCCAGCATTCTAGCAGGCCTTCTGTGATTGGCTGGTCCTCTGCAGGGTACCCCTCTCTTTGCAGGCACCTGTGTCCCAGCGCACCAGCACCCCAGACTTCATTCTGAGCTCTTGTCTCAGACCCTAAAGAGTCTATTCAGCCATGGTATGGGTTATGTGAACACCCTCTCTTTCTACCCTGGCCATTTCATTATCTCCAATAGCTGAGGACTCTTCCACAGTTCAGGAAATGTGCCTGATTCTGCCCTTCATCTTCCTTTGTGCTGGAGGAGCATATACAGAAGCCTCTCTCTCTCACCCACCTCTCTTTTGTGTTAAGATTCCTACCAGTTTCCTTCCATTTTCACCTCTTCTCATCCTCACTAGCCTCTGACTACTACCATAAGTGGGAATTGGCACAATGATAATGATATTTTTGTTTTGTTTTCCTGTCCCTTCAAGATCCTACAAATTAAACTTTCTCTCCCTGAAGTTTTGTTGGGATGCAAAGTAGTCATTCAACTAACTCACCTACACAAGAAATACATAGTGTGTGAATGTATGTGGAAATATATACAACACACCCACATCCATTCAAGAATTCCCACCCACACAGACAATGCCATTAGTTATAATCTTCAAACTGTGCCAGGATTCTTACTGTCTCCCCACATTGTTTCATGGTTAACTTTTACAATCTGCACAACTTAAATTGTTCATCTGCGCACCACACTGCCTCTTGCTATGTTGTGCCGTGTGTTTGAGAGAGCCATAATCACTAATGGGTACCAGGAATGCAAAGCAGGAGAAGTGGAATTTCCCCCTGTAGTGATGAGACATTTGTTATCTGCTAATGGTCATCAGTGTGCAACCTAACCAATGCAATGGATACAACTAAGATGTGCCCCAGGCAAAAAGAACAATGGGCAGATTGGCAAATAGAGGATGGCATTGTTTTATTGCAATAATCTTCCTTTTCTACAGCAACCAAAAAAAAGAGAGAGGCTACATGAGTAGATGCTGATTCCAAAAGAAAACAAACAAACTCTGGTGCAGTGACTTACTTGATATGACCCTTCTTTGTAGATTCCTTCAAATGACTGGTAAGAGGACCATGAAAATAAGTGTCTGGTGGGCTAGTTACATGATTGGTCACTTGGTCATTTAAATAGGTTTTAAATAAGCCTTCTCAGAAGAAGGAAGAGTGGATCTCATTGGCATCAAGAAAGAGGAGCCAGGAGTGGAAGTGTCCTTTGGATCCTGTGCACACAGCACCTCTTCAATCAGGCAACAAAGCTGAAACACCGGAGAAGTGAGAGCAGCAGAACCAACAGCTAGAGCTTAAGACAGAAGAGTGGGCCTCCAGACTCACAGAACAAGTAAAGCTGAATGCCTTTAGGCAATGCCTGTACTCACAGAGTACGATGGCTCCAAGCACGTAACAGGAAAGCTAGATTTAGTGAGCCAGAAACCTTTGCAATAAGGGTTATATAAGAGTGGAAGGCATCTTGGGAATTTATCAGCAGCACTAAAGCAGCTTGTAACACTTTCCTGAGTGTGGCAGAAACCAATGGGCCACATGCCTGAGAATCCAAGGACCAGAAAAAGACATGCCTGCAAATGTAAGTCAGAAGAGGCATTCCTGACCAAAAGAATACCCTGAGCATATCTGGTCCAATGAATTTCACTGATACAGTGCACAACCACATTCTGTATGGTCACAGCAAGGAATGACGGAACCCAAAGAGAAGTAAAGATTATCATGCCTTGGGAGTGACGGTTGGTGTCAGAAGTGGGGAACAAAGAAAGGTATCAAGGACTCAATCAAAATAGGATCTCAGATATTAATCCTCTGGCGGGGTCTCTGAGATGGACTTTGTGGAAACAACTGGCATAGGGATCTGTGTTAGTCTGGGTAGACTAGAGAAAAAAAATTATAAACACACATATGTATTTAAGGAAAGCTTTATATACAAGAGGAATGGAACATTGAGAAAGCATCCCAACCCAATTAAGTCGAAGCCCACAAGTCTGATATTAGCTCATATGTCCAATATCAGTATATAAATTCTTCTTCAGATTCATGAGGCGCGTGCAATAACACCAGGATAATCACTGGCCAGTGGGTTCAGAGTCCTGTGTATCCATGGTGGAAGAAGCATCTCAGTGCTAGCAGAGGCCATTCTGTAGCTTCTCAAGCATCTCAGTGCTGGCAGAAATCTCTCTGGTGTTTCCAGCTTCAGAGGTTTGGTACCATCAGGGGAAGCCCATGTGAATTCTCCTCTGCTCCTCCAGTTTCCAGAACTCAGGGTCTATCAGCATGCTGCCATGCTGTCTTGTCAGCTGCAGTGTCTCCCTCTCATCTCCAAGGGGAAATACCGCAAGATCTCCCAAAATTCTCAGGTCTCATTGGCTATCTCCAGATTGACATGCTAGGCTCCACTCCTACACTCTCAATCCTGAAATTGACATGAGTACATGACTGCCACAGAAGCTTTATACTTAGCTTCTGCAAATCCCACCTTCCTCATTGTCTGGCTGTTGTTTCCTGGGCAGAATTTTAAAGATTCCATTCAAGATGAGCCCGGACCATTCTTTGACTGATCTAAACATTCCATAATTCTATGCTTCCAGTTCCTGAGTGGTACAAACATGAGTACACAGCTGCTAACAAAGTCATTGGCATTTCTATGCTGCCCAACTCCATACTGGAAGAAACGTCTTTTTCTGAAAAGGCAGCAATTGAAAACTCTGTGGATTGACACACCCACAATGGTGGTCAGTGAATTTCAATGTGAATTTTTAAAAATTTTTTAAATCGTTTTATTGGGGGCTCATCCAACTTATCATCATCAATGCATACATCAATTGTATGCAGTTCACATTTACGCATTTGCTGCCATCATCACTCTCGAAGCATTCTCCCTCCACTAGGGGATGTTCAGTGAATTTCAACAGTAATTCATGACCAGAGGAGGTAGGGACTTGCCTGTCTCTGAGAAAGTGATTTCAGCTGTTAGGTAAACCAAAGAGGAGCCACCTTCCCTGGGCCAAAATGATCAACACTACTTCTATAGTGTCACAATGGGAGCATTCACTCTGTATTACCATTTCTTACTAATTTTGCCTCTTTGATTGGCTTGGTGATCCAGACAGCTTGCTACTAGCTTACAGAATTTCATTTTGTCTTCTGGAGGTATACTTCATAGTATTCTTCATCCTATTCTTCTGGAGGTATACAATATTCTTCATAGATGATGTCAGAATCAAGCTATTTGAAAGCCCTACCAAGGAAACCAGACTTTGCCTTAAACACACCTGTTGCAGATAAAAGCAACTGACATATTTCTCTGGATTTAAAACTAAAATACCCTAATGTGCAAAAAGCAGAGGATTGCTATCTGAAGGTCGTGGATTTGGAAGTTGGTGGACTTTGGTTCAAATCTCTTGATTTTGAGGGGGCCCTGCTAGTGTAGTGGTTACATTGCTCAGCTGATGACATCGAGGTCAGCAGTTTGAAGTCACTAGCTACTCGGAAAAAAGATGAGACTTTCTACTCCTGTAAAACGTTGCAGTCTTTGAAGCCCACAAGGGGCTTCCTACCTTGTACTATATGGCTGCTGTGAGTCCAAATTGACGCAATGTCACTGGGTTAGGTTTTTGGAATTATTGGCAACTTGAGACTACCATATACTTGCCATTTTCATACTTTCTTTGATTTTTGTGGCATATCCTAAAGAAATTATCATGAGCTAGTGAATAAGCATTATTGAAATTTCTACCTTGTGTCTAACTCTTATTGCTTTCTTAAACAATTTTCAGTTAATTAAGTCTTTTAGCTGTATACATGAACATTCATGGATTTTAGCATAAAATGCTTTCCTATCTGTGTATATTTTTACTTTCTCAGTAGAGCTTTAAAATGTATAACATTGGCTAGATTTGTGATTTTTATACTAATATTATTATTAGAATTTCCTAAAGTCTCGTGGTGATTACTTAAATCATATCTCAAACTGGCCTCTAACTGGAAGCCTGGATGGCCTGTGAGGTCTGAAGGACCTTTGGCAAATGATCTCACCTGCTCCAGTTCACCCATCATATGCAGATGACTCATTCTCCCACCCCCACCCCACCTGATCCATTCTACTGACCCTATCAAGGACAATGAAAGATATGGATGACCCACACCCAATTGCCTGGCACTGTCCATTCCAAAGGTCTTGTCCAGATACCCTTTCGAATAACATTGCCCCATATGATAATGAGATACACAGCTATGGATGAGGAGACCTATCATTATGGTAGAATAAGAACAAATCAGGATATAAGAATAGGGAATGAGGTGATCCAATGGGGCACTGCTACACAACCCCTATAGAATCCAATGCATACCCCAATGTCTCCTCAAATCATGAGATGATTCAATTCCTGACTGAAGCATACTTTACTCATCAAATATTTGCTCCACTTGGTGTGTTTTTTGTACTGTCTTGTGTTAATTTTTTTGGGGGGGAGGGTTCCCTCTGTTGTAGTGGCAAACAAATCTAGATGACGTTGCTAGATTTTCTTGAAGGAAGAGAAGTCCTGTAACGTTGACTTTTGACATCTAACATCTTGATATAGACAAATAGATTTTGAGCTCACACATAGTTGTAAGTCCTAGTGTAAAAACAATTCTTATGATATGCCTCTGCTCAGTTCTTGCCCTCATGAAGTGATCACTGAAAATATGGGTACGAGAGGAGGCCTCGTGGCATAGTGGCTGTGAGATAGGCTGCTAGTGACATGTCAGCAGTTTGAAACAATAGACCACTCCAAGAGTGAAAGAGAAGACTTTCCACTCCCATAAAGAGTAACAGTCTCATGTACTCACAGAAGGGCTGTTTACCTGGTCCTATAGGGTTGTTATAAGCCACCATCCACTAGATGTCTGTGATTTTTTTTGTTTGTTTGCTTATCTTGTTTTGATTTTGGTTTATAGCAAAATGTGGTGAAGGAATCAGATAGTGTCCATACAGAAAAGTTTCTGGAGTCTTAAAGGCTTATCTTGAAATAAGCGGTCACCTAAATACAGTACCAGTTAAGTCCACACATGTATAATACAACAGCCTACGTGATCTAAGAATTAAAAATAATAAAATCTAAGATCAGAGGAGGGGAATTGTGTCAGACCTTCAATGCTGACTATCCAATAGGCAGAAAGCAATGAATGACCATGGAGGCCCCTGATGTACTTGCAGTCTCCACACAGATTAAACCTCCCTTGAACTCCCTCACCCCACTGTGTAAATTTGTGAACAGTCTTGCTCTCAGAGAGAAATACATGGAGGTTCACCTATATAGATGTTCAGTTATAAAAACTGAACTAACTGAACACCGTTAAAGAAAACAATGAGGGCTAGACACAGGCAAAATTTTCAATAGCATTCATTGACTATGGCAAAACTATGTCTGCAGGATTGACATCCTTTAGGCTTATGTTCCATTTGTTCTTGCTTCTATTATCTTCTGCTTTTTTTTGGATTTAGAATTTTCTGTGTTTCATTTTGTAGGGGTTGTTGTTTTGGTTTTTTTCATGATTTACCTCATACCAGATGCAGAATAATCCCATCTATCGAGACAGTAACTAGATTAATAGTTTCTGCAGTGAGGGCAGGGAAGTTTGAGAGGCAATGGGAAGCTGATAAGCAAGGATGAGGACAATGCTTTAAAATTGATTGTGGTTGTGATTGCACAACTATTTTAGATATATATATATGTCATTGGATTGTACGTGAATTATAGTACCAGAAACCAATGACTATAAGAAAAATAAAAGGCAACCCTGTGGACCCAGCTCTACTGTGACCTACCTGGGGTTATTATGAATCAGAATATGCTCCATGACAACTTGTTTACTTCATCACTTAAAAGCAGAAAAGAAACCATGAAGTTGGCCATTGCAGAAACTATAGCCTGAAGAGAATGTCTGGAGAAATAGGTGAAATTACAAATCTGGACACCCCTGAGAGGAAGATTACAATTACCAGAAAACTGAGGAGTTCATTTTCACTCATGCTCTCTCCCACTACCATTTTCATCTTCCGGAAGCCCCAGTGTTACAGTGGTAAGCACACAGATGCTAACTGAAAAGCCGGTGGTTTAAGGCCCTCCTCTTCTCCATGGCGGTCTGCTTCCCTAAGTATTTAGAACCTCAAAACCCCAGTGGGGCAGTACGACACTGCCCTACATGATTGCTATGTGTTAGAAGTATTGTGGGTTTTTGGTGACTTATTTCAGTGTGTGAAGTAAGTCCCTGTGCTTCAAAAGCCTACGTGTTTACAGAAAAGGAGCGAATGTGATGGCAACGTAAGGAGTTTATAATGGTCAATGGAAAGCTTCCCAGATACAGTGCACACGCGTGTGCTCACATTTATGGAATGTCTCACTTGGTGAAGCAGAGCCATAACGTCTTCCTCCATTTCCACAGAGGAATGTGAAACTAAACATGACAACAGCACGCAACTTGCTGCTCACAGCCACCATCCCTGTGGTAATGTCCTGGACTCAGGAACCCCAAAGATCACACATGTCTGAGGAATGAGAACATGCAAGCAATACAAACCATGCCTGAGAGTGAGACATTCGAATCAGATTATTGTTCCTGCTTATCGGGACATCTGCCTTCCTCCACTCAGTAGACCTCCATGAATTCTGGAGTAATTCTATTCATACCCCTTTTTGTATCCTCTGACCGTGTGCCTAGGCAGTTATGTGGGTCTTATTCATTTCAAAACAACTTTTACTTTTCTCCTATTTCTGAAACCATATGGAGTGACTGTATTCTTGGCAAAGAATATTGAATATGCCATGGGTTTCCAGAAGAATGAACAAATCTGTCTTCGAGGGAGTACAGCAAGAATGCTCCCTAGAAGCAAGGGTCATGAGATTTAATCTTATGCAAAAAAGGCATGTTATTAGAAGCAAGTGTTCCTTGGAGAAAGACCATAATTCTTGTTAATGCAGGTGGAGGAGGGGAGTTGAGAAAGAGAAGCTGGGAATTTGGAAGGGAACTACCTGACCAATGAAATGAAACAGATCCATATTTGTGTCCATTTCAAAGAAAGGTGTCCAACAGAATGCAGAAATTATTGATCAATGTCGGGTATATCTCACATAAGTAAGAACTTGGCCGAATATCATTCAGAAATGATTGCAGCAGTACATTGAGAGATGCCAAACAGCAAGATGGAGTCAGAAGTCGGACAACAGTCTTGGGATGTGCAGGGTCATTGGGCGGCAGGAAGGTCTCCAGCAAGATTGTTGAACACAGTGGCTGCAGCAATGGGCTCTAATGTAAGAACAAGTGTGAGATGCCGCCAGTAGGACAGTGTCCGGTTCTGTTGTATGTATGATTGCTATGAGCTGGAACCACTTCAGGCCCGCAACAACAGCAGTAGCATGTTTATGTATGTATATGTATGACTATTAAGTCTAGTGTGAGATACGGGAAAGATATGCAATTTATATTTTTAGATGTATTTTGCCAGATTCAGCCAGCTGTTGGTGTCAAATATAAGAAATATAAATTTGCCTAATCCAAAGTCTCTTAAATTATTTTCCATCTTCCTCTAGAATTGGAGTTGGTTTTAACTGTCTCCAGAACCTCGCTGGCTTGAACCCTTTACACGGTAAGACAATTTGTCCTTTTGCAATCAATGGCTGGCTGATAATTCCACAAAAAATTTTCAGACAAAGATGTCAGACTCAGGACAGAGGCTCAATGAGAGAGGAGGCATAGGATGGAAAGGGAAACTACACGGAAATGTATGGAAAGTGTGCCTCCTTTCTCCTCTTGCTTCCGGGGTCCCTTTGTGTAGAAACCAACCAATCAAGAACAAAGCACAATGTGTAGTGACATCCACCTCTAGTTAAGAGGCTTTACTCTTTCCCCAAACTTCCAGGGAGTCTTTCAGAGACCTGGTTTTAAACATGAACAAAGAATCTCCATTTTAATCTCAGTACAGATAATGTTTTCCTGAGAGCTACTACTTGTGCTCCAGTTGATTCTGAGTCATGGAGCTGCTAGGCGTGTCAGAGGACAACTGCACTCTACAGGATTTTCAATGGTTGCATTTTGGTTATAAATCAAGTCTTTCTTCTAAGCCACCTCTAAGTGACCTCAAGTCATCAATCCTTAAGTTGGTAGCCTGACATGTTAACTATTTAAACCAGGGAATTCATTCCCAAAATAATCAAACTAACTACTTAACTATTGCACCACTAGGGTTCCTGTCCTCAAACTACTATCTGTATACTATAGACAAAAAACATGTGTAATTGTAGAACTCTAACCCCCTGTTTTCTTACATGGAATCCTGAAGGTTCAGCGATTAAGTACATGCCTGTTAAACAGGAGCTCAGCAATTCCAACCCACCATTGGCTCCTACGATGAAAGACTTGGTAATCTGCTCCTGGGAAGGAGATTGTTTTGGGACCCCTCCTCATGATTCCTGCTTTGTCCAGTAGAGTTGCTGTGAGGAGGAATTGACATGATAACAACAGATTGCTTCTGATGTGCTTATTAGAGAATCAGATTTCTTGATGTACAAGAAATGAAATGAAGTGCTTTAGAAAGTTTGCCTGGTCTGGGAGTGTCCTAGTGCAAGGCTTCCCTGACGGTCCAGGATCTGCCAAAACTTAACTAGTCATTGGATATGTGCCCCCTAGTCAATTGGAATAAAAGTAGACTGTTAGGCAGGGAACAATAGCCAATCTCGGTAAAGGTCAGCCTGGGAGGGGTTCTGGATCCAGGACCAAAAGATCAAACTGATTTTGACAAAGTGGGGGTGAATTCTAGTCCAGCATAATGCAACAGAATTGAGTGATGCAAAGAAAATATTCTCTACAAAATAATGAGCTGAAAGAACTGAAATATAAGACAACATATTAATATGATTTAAAGTTAAATTCTAAAAAGCAAACTCAAAGACACAGAAAGCAAATCAATGGTTGGCTGAAACTGGAGCTGGCGACACCTAATTGCAAGGAAAGGATTTGGTTTGAGGAAAACATTCAACCATTGGGTTATCAATTTATTACAAAACATTAAATTGCAAAGGACTAATTTTATGATATGAAAGTTGTACTTTAATTAAATGGTTTGAAATAGAAAAAGAGACACAAAAGGCATTTTATTCATAAAGGAAAACTTTAACTACTGATTCTACCACATATACTTTGGTGATGAAAAAAACTAAAGGAGTAACAGTTATCCCCCTTTTGTGTTATATTAGCCATAATTCTTCCTAGTGTCCATTGCATTTTTAATAAAACAGCATACTCACAAATTCCAAATATGTCCTAATTATAGAACTGTTGCTATGAAGTTTCCTATTTCCTGCACAGTTCTTCTGGAAGCCCATGAAAGGACCTCATGGGTTCATAAAGTGGACTCTCAGAGGAAATTATCTCATGGGTTGATCTATGTGCTCCCTTTCCTTCTCTGATCATTTTGTAGGTCTCCTCTGCCTTACTTCTCTGCCAAAGCTGACCATGTCTATGAAGAATGTCTACTAACTGTGTCCTTGCAGGAGAGAAGAATGCTCATTTCTTCATTTCCTTTCCTTTAGTGGGACATGCACCAGGGATTTTCTCCCTGAACTCATTGTCTCCTGTTATCCTTGCTGAAAATTGGTTCCTGGTTTCAGATTCCAGTCGTTCTCTTTATCTATCTGTGCACATCTAATTCTATGGGGTCAATGAGTGTGAGACATCAAGTAGATTTCCTGTCTACATTTCTCCCTTTCTTTGAGCAAGTCCCTTTCTTCCCTTCCAGATAATTGAAACCGACATGCACATCAGCACAGCCAAAGTAGGAGAGCCAAGAATCAGACTGTGTCTTGTATGTTTGCTCCCCTCGAATATTCTAAGCACTTCTTTTGTTGTTGTTATTGCTGTTGTTAGAAACCACTAAATTGGTTCCAACTCATAGCAACCCTATCTACATGATTAAAAGCACTTCCAATTTGTGCCATTCTCATAATGCTTGCTATCCATGATCCCACTGCAATTTATGGTTCTTCCTGTATTTCATGGCCCCTCTACTTTATCAACTCTCATGTCCTTTTCTAGGGACTGGTTTTTTCTGATAAAGTATTGAAAGTATGTTACAATATGAATTTTTCTTCTCTTCTAAGTAGCATTCTGAGTTTTCTTCCTACAAGAGAAACATGTATTCTTCTGGCAGTCCATGATATTTCTAATATTCATTGCTAACATCATAATTCTAATGCATCGATTCTTCTTTGATGTCCCTTATTTATTTTCCATCTTTCACATGTGATTGAGATGATTGAAAATATCATAGTTAGGCTCAGGCATATCTCAGTCCTCAAAGGGTTGTCTTTGATCTTCACTATTTTAAAGAGGTTTTAAGGAGTAGATAATTTGATTTTTTTAATGGCTGCTTTCCTGAGCATTGATTGTGGATCCAAGTAAGTTGAAATCTCTGACAACTTCAGTCTTTCATGCATTTATCTTGATAAATATAGCTGTATATGATGGGGAAATAGAACTGTGTGCATATATTTATAGGTTTAGTATTAATGCAGCAGATGGATATTGGGTCTCCATTCAAGTACTTCCTCAATGCAAGAACACTTTGTTCTATTAACCTGGCATTCCGTGATACCTTCCAAATAGGATTACTGAAGACAAATCAGGTGCCTAAGCAAATGTGATGAAGAAAGCTGATGGTGTCCTACTATCAAAATATATAGCATCTGGGCTCTTAAAGACTTGAAAGTAAACAAGCAGCTATCTAGCTGAAAAGCAACAAGGCCCACAATGCAGAAGCACACCTGTATGTATGATAATGAGATGCCAATGGAATCAGGGATCGGATATCAAAGAACAAAAAAAAAAATCACATCATTGTGAGTTAGGGAGAATGCTGAGTGGGGACCCAAAATTCCTCTTTAGGCAACTGGACAGCCCCTTACAAAAGGATGGCTGGAAGCATACAAGCCAGTTAGGTTATAGTATAGCAATGATGAAACATACAACTTTCTTCTAGTTCTTAAATGCTTCTGCCCCCTCGCCCACCCCACACTATCTGATCTCATTTCTTCCTTACAATTCTGGCTCCACCAGAGGATGTATACTGGTACAGATGGGAACTGGAAACACAGGAAATCCAGGACAGATGATTGCTTCAGGAGCAGTGATAATACTGTTGATACTGGAAGGGTGGAGGGAAGGTGGGGTAGAAAGGAGAAACCAATAATAAGGATCTACATATAATCTACTCCCTGTGCAACATACAACAGAAAAGTGTGTAAAGAAAGACACTGCAGAGTGTAAGGTATGACAAAATAATAATAATTTATAAATTATCAAGGGTTCATGAGGAGAAGAAATGGGGAGGGAGGGGAAAAATGAGGAGCTGATACATAGGGTTCAAGTAGAAAGAAAATAATGATGGCAACAAATGTACAAATGTGTTTGAAAAATGGATGTATGTATGGATTGTGATAAGAGTTGTAGGAGCCCCCATTGAAATGATTTTAAAAAAAGAAAGAAAGCAGAAGGAAGACACCAAGCACCAAATGAAAAAAAAAGACAGGAGGCAGCTCCTTTTTGGTAGCTGCCATTTAACATTCACATCTCTTAACCTCTTCCACTATCACATAGTTCTAAGTCTAAAATATCCCCTTTAACCCACAAATCCAGATGTTTGATAATGTCTAGACAATGCTATGGTTTAGAAGGCACTGATATTAAAATTTCTTTACTAAAGGGGAATGATTGTCAAGGCATTCAAAATGAAAGAGAATATTTTGAAATTGTTGTGATAGCTGTTGTACAATAGTGCTTGATGTGATTGAACTATGGGATGGTGTGATATCTGTATTAGCTCCCAATAAAATTGTTTAGGGAAACATCATTATTGATTACTTATCTTATGCTTTTATGAAAGACATAGCACACATGGATGGTTTTAAAAGCCAGAACATTATTTTCTTACGAAGTTTTGTGTTGTTAATCTTTCACTATAATGGTTGCATCTGTATGGTGAGCAAATGCTGAAGAAGGTGTACTGTATGAAGAATAACACAGCTTTGGAATTAGAAGAAGATGCATGAACAGCCTTCACTGTGCAGGAGATGCAATCTTTCTGGTAAAAGTGATACTGACTTGAACTACTTACCAATGAAGTTCAAAGACTACCATAATTCATATCAATTACACCTCAATGTAAAGAAAACAGACATCCTCACCACTGGCCCAATGGCCATAATGAGAATGAATGAAAAATGGAAATTTTCAAGGATTTCATTTTGCTTGTATCCACAATCAGTGCCCATGGAAGCAGAGCCAAAAAATAAACTGATACATTGGACTAGGAAAGTCTGCTGTGAAACACCTCTTAAAGTATTTTTTTTATTTTTCCTGTTAAAGTATTAAAGAACAAAGATGTCACTGTGAAGTTTAAGCTAACCCAAAACTCAAAAAAATAAACTCGCTGCTGTTGAATTATTGGCAACGCCGAGCTGAACCAAGATATGCTTTTCTCTCTTCTTTTTTAAAAAATGATTCTATTGGGGACTCTTACTGATATTATAGCAATCCATAAATCAATGATATCAAGCAAAATTGTACATACCATATGTCTCAATCACCATTTAAGAAATATTTCTACTTGAGCCCTTATTATCAGCTGCCCTATTTTCCCTCCCTCCTCCACACTCTCACTCTTGTGAACCCTTGATAAGTAATATTTATTTTTTCATATCTTATAGCATCCACTGTATCCCTTAACCCATGTTTCTGTTATTCACCACCCCTCCAGGGTGGGGATTATACATCTATCATTGCTATCAGTTCCCCCATCTTTTCCCTCTCCCTCAGCCCCACCCCTCTCACCATGATATGGCTATTCCCACTATTGTTTATGAGTGTGCTATTTTTCCTGGCTTCCGTGTGGTGAGCTCTCATCTATATTGTTGTACAAATTCTAGTCCAGCAGAATTTGCGAGGTAAAACTGGAGCCATGATTAGGGAAAAGGGGACAATGAAGCACTCAGGAACTAAAGAAATGTTGTGCATTTTGTTGGTGCTATGCTGCATCCTGAATGAATAATCCTTTCCATGTGACCCAGGTGTAAGGAAATATCCAATTATCTACAAATGGCCTTTGGGTCTCCAATCCAACCCGACTCCCTTACATCAATATAATTGGACGTAGAGCAATATCTCTATCTTATATGTTACTATAGTTACATGTAGACATGCCTGTATTTATAGGTCTATATATGGCATTTGCCTCCTAGATATTTGCTCTGTTTCCTTTTACTTTCCTCCTGCCCCAACATCATGTTCACCCTTCATTCAGTTCTCAGTTTTCCTCTTGGCTACATTACAGTTGATCAAACCATACCAGGCTTCAGCACCCTCCTCAGTGTTGATTTTAGATCCCTTGTTGTTTCCTTGTCCCTGAATTTGTTGGTTCACTACTCCCTTTCCCCATCTCCTTCTTTCTCATACTCACCCCCCTCCTGAACCACAGGTCCCATTATTTTCTCCTTGTGATTGTTTATTCTGCCTATCTTCTGTGGATACACATATTTTTTAAATTATCCTAAAAGAAAAGGGAAATGCCTATAAATCGTTCCCGGTCCATCTGGTGACTTTTCTTTTTTTTTTTTTTTTTTTGGGGGGGGGGCGGCATCATGGCTCTCCGGCAGTGGGAGTAGGAGGCCCAGCCCCACTGCTGGAATTGAACCTCCATCCCAGTGGGCCGCAGTTCCGCACACAACCACTTCGCCACCGTTGCTCAGCCCTCATCTGGTGACTTTTATGAATTCTTTCAAATCAGCTCTGATGAGGTGCCAATTACTGTCCTCTAAATCAGAACTCTATTTGGGGGATTCTTTGGGAAATTTGTGCCTTTGCAATCCTTGCTGCTCTTTTGTGCTCCCACTGTCATTCCCTCTACTGTAGGGAGGTCAGACTGGATTCACTTCCCACATTGTGTCTCCAGTGTTGTCCCCCCTATCACTGTGAGCTTGTGAGGGGACTTCGTGTTTTTCTATTGCAAAAACATGACCAGAAATAAGGAATATTGAAGAATCCATGTCTTTAATTTATGTTGCTGGTGGAGAATAATAAACTTATCATGGACCGCCTGAATAGCAAATAAATTAGTCTTTTTGAAATTAGAGATATTAGGATATTCCATAGAAACAAATATGGTGAGACTTTTGACCTCAAGTTTGGGGGACATGTTATTTGGGGTGCAAGACCCCAGAGAAAGAAAGACATCATGCTTAGCGAAGTGGATGTTAAGTGAAAAATAGGAAAACTCTAAGAAGATAGTGTGTTATGCTCAGTTCTCTAGAGAAGCACAATAACTGATGCGTGTATGTGTATATATATGAAAAATGATTCATAATGAGAGGACTTATGTAGTTATGGAAGTAGATTAATTCAGTCAGGTTCAAGTCTACCAGTCAGATGTGAGGTGAAAACATTTCTGACCTTTGTAGCTGCAGAAGCTGATGAACATCAAGGTCAGCAGTTTATTAGATGCTACAGGGAACTGCAGGTAACACAGAAGGAAATGAACAAGCCAGATATGACGGCAAGATTCAGAAAAAGCCAAAGGGGCAAGAGAGAAGTGGGCTTTGCTCAGGGTCTCTCTCTTATACCACAGTCCACACCTTGAAAGAGATATCAATAAGCTGTGACCTGAATGGTAGATTGTGCTCTACCCCTGAGTTCACACAGGAGTGGTAGTGCCTGAAACAAGGTGCTCAAATAAAGCAAGGGTTGTGAGGATGGCACAGAACTTAGCAGTGTTTCGTTTCATAGTATGAGGGAGCACCCCCCCCCAAAAAAAATGGGGGAAAATATGCATCCAACTCGCTTTGAGTTAGCACACCTAGCATAGTCACCTTGGAAGGTTCTCTCTGGTCCAATGAATTTTTTCGTGAAAGCAGTTGTGCTCGAAACTCATTTTTTTGTGAAGGTCTTCTATTTAAAAGAACAGAATTAGGCTGGGAAATTTTGTTTCCTGCTCAGAAAAAAATGATATAGGAACTCTTGTGATGCTGAACACAAAGACAGAACTATGGGAAAAACTCTAGGGTACAAGTGCTTTAAGTCTTTTTAAAAAGGTGAAATGTCAATTGATGACAAACCTCATTCTGGATATCAGTCTACTTCCTGAATGAGATGAAAATATTGACTAGTATTGCATTTGGAGTGTGCTCCCCCATGTCTGACTATTATATGAGCTTTCTAGCTAGAGATTCTAAGAAAATTGCATCACTGTGTGTGACAAAATCAGCCTGATTTTGCCATCACAACTATGCATGCACCTGCTCATACAGCCATCCCAGTGGATGAATCCAAGTTTTGGGCAAAAAAGAGACAATACTACTCTTGCTCCATCCACCTGACTCATCTGACCTCACTCTGTGTGACTTCTGTTTCTATGAATGAAGAAGACATAAAAGGACCTCAATTTGACAATGTAGAAGAGATGAAAGAAAAAGCAAGCAAGGTGCTGTCAGCCATTCAAACAGATGAGTTTGGAAATATTTTCAAGAATGAAACAGCAGATTTGACAAACATATTAAGTGTAATGGAGGACAGTTTGAAGGTGATCAGGAATTTTGTTTGAAACTTTTTAATTCACTGCATTGGAACAATTTTCCAGTTTGGGGGGAATAACCCCTCATACACAGATCATCAAGAGCCAGAACAGACTTGATCATACCTAACAACAACAAAAAATAATTATATATTCCTGGATGGGATCTATGTTTTCCATTCAAATCAATCTTTGCCCCAAAGGAAAAAATACAATGGCAGTGCAAGAAACACAAACAGGAAACTTTTCTTTATTTGTGCCGGTTCATGCCAACCACTTACACTGCAAGTGGTTAGAAGGAAAGACAGGGCAACTCTGGTTCCTTTTCATTCTTTGCTTCATTTATCAACCCCCAAGTAAAGAGTGCCAGCATTGTGTGAGCACCTCAAGAAGTGAAATAAAAGCATTCATATTCATTTTGTGCTTTGTTTCTATTGCTTTGGTAAGGTGAAAGACATATACATTATAGACTTCAGAATTCATCATGTGTACATCTGCTGATTCTGTGTAGGAGTTACATGCATTCAAAACTGACATTTCATGATACAAAGGTAGATTGTAAAGTCTGCTCATGATACAAACCTTTCATTTTTCTTTCCTTAGAAAGACATTAAATGACAAATAGACAGCACCATGAAAAATGGGAGACAGAGATTGAAAGATGAAAACAACTGTATAATTTGGCAACTTTAAGCCAGATCCCACAAATTATGTAGCTAGCCCTGTCATGATTCAGAAAATGATGCCCAGCTAGGACCTTGTACATGATGCTGAGAAAATTAAGATGCTACCCTCAAATTGTGAATGTTACCTAAAATGCTCTGACTCATGTATAGGCCTGCTTCTGACATTTGCAAAGTGCAATTTAAAAGCCTACAAGGATGTCACACGCTGTGTGACTGATCATTAGAATGTCAAGTCAGATTAATAAACTCTTAAATAAAATGCTTTCTCCCCTCTCACCTTGAAAATATGTGTATGTATACACACATTATATATATACACAATATATACGTATATATTCCCCCAAAACAACCTAGAAGACCATATACTCTAACATGAAAGTCTAAGTTTTAGAAAATTCTGCCTCAGGATACTCACTGCCATCTAGTCCCTTCTGACTCCTAGAGACCCTGTAGGACAGGTTGGACTTGCCCCTGTGGGTTTCCAAGACCGTAACTCGTTATAGAACTAGAAAGGCTCATCTTTCTCCCACAGAGTACCTGGTGATTCCACTCTGCTTATCTGTGGATGGCAGCCTAGGGGAACTCAATACAAGTCTTAGCGAAATAGGCTTGCTAACCCTAGATCTCAGTCCTGAGCTAAATATGACATGACTTATTCTCTATCTGTGGTTTCACATAACAAAAGGGGTCTTTCATTCTTGTATATAGGTACCATATAGCTCACGTTTTCATGATCTGCTTATATCCTTACAGACTATGCTTATGAGACTGTTATGGATGGAATTGTGTTCTCAGAATTATATGTTTAAATTTGACTCATAGTCACTTGAAGGCACCACATCACCTCGAAGGAAACTAAGAACAACAACAGCAACAACAAAAGAGTTGCAGATGAAGATCATCAACTGTTGCCTTCCTTATGAAGCGCACCTCAAGGTAAAGAAAACCAGTATCCCCACAACTGGAAAAGTAGGTACAGTCATGATAAATGGAGAAAAGTTTCGAGTTTCAAGCATTTTTTCCTTGTTTTTATCCATAACCAATGTCAGTAGTCAAAAGAGCAAAGGACATATTTCTCTGGGTAATTCTGCTGCACAAGACCTCATTAAGTACTGAAAAATAAAAGGAGGTAACTTTGAGGACTGAGGCATGTCCTACCCACGCCATGGTATTTTCAGTTTCCTCATATGTATGTGAGACTGAAGTAGAATTGATGCAGTTGAATTATGGTACTGCCAAAGAATATTGACAGTACCATGAACTAGCAAAGGAATCAATAAATCTGTCTTGGAAAATTATATCCAAAATATTGCTTAGAGACAAAGACATCAAGATTATCTGCTGTACTTTGGATATACTATCAGGAGGGACCAATCCTTGGAGAAAAACATCATGCTTGGTAAAGCAGAGGGGCAGAGAAAAAGAAGACCCTTGACCAGATGGAGTGATACAATGGTGGCAACCATGGGATCTAATATAGCAATTCGAATATGGCACAGGACTGGGGAATGTTTCATTCTGTTGTCCATACGGTTGGAATCAAAACAATGGCACCTAACAAAGACAGCAACAACAACAGCAGCAACAACATGCCTATAGTTGTAATCCTGTTTGGAAATAGGATTACTATGTTATGGCAACTATATCCTACCTCCCGAGTAGGGTAGGATCCCAATCCAATCACTTGTAAATTATAAGCAATCCCTATAACACAGGAAAAAAAAAGATGCCACGTGAGGATCATCAAAGACATGGAACACTGAAGACTACCAACAAGGAAGGAAGTGACTTGGCCAAGACACTAATTTAGTCTTCTAGAATTCATAATTGTGGGAATATAAATTTCTATTCTTAGATGTCACCCTCTCTGGTATTTGTTTTATAGCCTCACTGGACACAAATACATGGAAAAACACTGGACATAGAGCCAATCATCAGGAAGGTCAATGTGAGAAGAGAGAGGCCTTTAAACCCTGGGAACCATTTCAGCAGGCAACTCTGATTCCTCTCTGTATCTTCAACTTAGGGGAAAAAATCCTCATTCACAGTCTTTTGTCTTTTGCTAACTTTTGTCTTTTGCTAACTAACTATAAGACTCAGGCACTGTGAGGACTTAACATTTCTGCTCAATCACTGTGATAGATAGGTTCATTGTGACAACCTGGCCAATAGGAACATGTGGGATAAATCAGGGCACACTTTTATTGAAAGGCAAAGAGATAAATGGCTCGGCAAAGTCTGCCCCCCTCTCTCTTGATCTCTGGTGATTGGACCAGGGTGCGGTTGCTTTAACTAGTTCTCTGCCTCAACTTGTGAGCTACACTACCTGTGGGACAGCCAACCTGTAGATCGTGTTGCTAGAACTTGAGGTTCCTTTGAGATCTACTTTGCCATTCTGCTGGTATGTACATTGCTTGAGCTTGAGGCTGGTGGGTCCTGTTGCCCTGCATTACTAGAGTTTGATTTCCCATCCATGCCCGCTTCACTAAGCTCCTGAAATGCTGACCGTTGATGACCCACCCCTGTTGTTTGCTGCCCATGGGTGGATTCTGCCTGCATTGCCCAAGGGAAGACTCCGCTTGGACCTGGCCGTCCTTTGAGTTGAAGGACTTTCAGTATATTAACTGCTCCATGGAAATGAGTTGGACCGAGCCCTCTGTACTGCTGTGTGAATATATATACCGTGTTTCCCTGAAAATAAGACATGGTCTTATATTTATTTTTCCTCAGGAAGACACAGTATGGCTTGTTTTCAGGGGATATCTTATTTTTATTAAGTATGGTACAGCAATCTACATTTATTCAAATAGAGCTAAGTCATCTTCTTCTGGAACATCGACCCACAATGCTCAGTATAACAGCAGCCACAGTTCTACTTCTTCCCCCTGAGGACACACAATACCTAAAACAGAGCGTCCTACATCTCCCTCAGACACCTCTGTGCCTCAGCTTGCAGCACGCACAGCATGACCAGGTCCTGGCAGGGGGAGCTGACCTTGTTGATGGGGCTTCCCACACCTCTCAGGTCACCTCCAAGATAGCAGCTGTCATGGTGGGGCAAGTGAGAAGGGATGCCTGTCTTCACTACTGCTCCACGCTGGTACACTGCCTATCACTATATCTTATTTTCGGGGTATTACTTATATTGCACAAATGTTTAGAAATCCTGGTACAGTTTATTTTGTGGATATGTCTTATTTTCAGGGAAATACGGTATCTATGTATATTCATAAGTGTTCTGGTTTTGTTCCTCTAGAGAATCCTGCCTAACACAATAGCCCTCTGATAGCTGTACGAAACTTTCTTCTCAAGAAGATGTTTTCAGCTTGTTGTGTCTCAAGTCCTGCTGGCCTAGACTCATCTTCTGGCATGGCTTGTCTCCATACCTCCCATAACTGTGGATATCTTATCTCTAAGAAAGGAGTCCTGCTAGCATCATGGTTACGAGCTGGGCTGCTAAACAGCAAGGTGCACTAGGCATTCCTCTGGAGAAAAGCAGCTTTCTACTCCCATAAAGAATTCAGTCCCTGAAGCTCACAGGGCATTTTTACCTTGTCCTATAGGTCCCTATGAGTCAACTAATAGCCATGAGTTTGATTTGGCTTTGGTTTTTCTATAAGAAGTCTGCACACAGCCTGGCAGAAGGACAACAAATGTGTCATAATCTTAATAATGTGAAACTTAAAGTTCGATAGAGTAGAAACCTTTATGCCTTCATTATCAAAAAGGGAATACAGAGAAAGTAAATCAGTCCCTGCTGCCCCGACCCCTGCCCAGCTCACCTCTTGATGCTTGGTTTGGCAGTGAAGGAGCTGAAATGAACCGGACATCCTGGCTTGGTCTGTGTTCAAAGTTTTAAAACTCATGAGTTAGAGAAGTGGACTTGCGAAGGTTTTTTTTTTCCATAAAAGCATCATGTCAGCCCATTTGAATTCAATTTGTCTTTAGTCCCTGAATCCCTGTGAGACCACAAGTGGACTTTGCTCTTCTTGCCCCATTCTCAGTTCTATATTACATCCCAGGTCTGTTGAGGAATGGTGGGTACTGTACAAGAGTGGAAAGCACTCAAACCTGACCTTCATGGTATGATCTTAAGCAAATGAGTTACCCTTGTTAAATTCCACTTTCTTGGATCTAAAATATCTGATTGAAATAGACAGTGATCATATTAGTGATGATGCAAGGGTAGTGCCTACCATGTAGTTCTTTCAGAAATGCTTTGTGTCTGTATTATTACAGAACCCCGTGGCACAACTGGTAAGTGCTTGGGAGCTAACTGTAAGATTGCTGGTTTGAAAATGTAGACAGTCCTCTGGACAAAGACCTGGTGATTTGCTTCTCAAAAGATTGCAGCCTCAAAAGGCAGATGGGGTAGTTTTACTGTGTCAGATAGGGTGAAAAGTCAACTCAATCACACCCTACTTAACATCACTACTGCTGCTGCTGCTGCTGCTAAAATTATCCTAGATTTCCCCTCAAAGTTCTACGAGTTCTATCTGATTTGGTAGTGATACTTAGTTCATGTCAAATTTTCACTAAACAAGTATTTTAAATTGTCTATACTAAAGATTCTGAGACACCCACATAAGCACGTGCATACTCCATTTCAGAACACAATCTTGCCTTGACAGGAAGAAGGATAATGATACCCAATGGGTCTTTTCCATTTCTAATTTTAGTCACTCTATGGTCCTGTGATTACCATAGCCAACTAATCAACTAAACGTAATTATGCACAATTCCAAACATATTATGAAGTAATAAGGCTTTTCTTTTTCATTGTGTCTTGAATGTGTGTATCATGAAAGAAGTAAAAATGGAATTTAATTTAGGCCTAGAGAATGTAAAAATGAAAAGAATGAACGAGAAGATGGGAAAAACATTTTAAAATTTTTGTTAATATTAAATTTCTAAAGTGTGTTAAAAAAATTTTTTTAATTAAAAGTAAAAAGGTTCACTATGTCTAATAGTCTCATAACTTGCCTGATCATACATGGGACTCACCTTGCTCAAGTCAATATTCTAGGAGTTTTGTCCTTAAGGCCTTTGAGAAGGTTGAGAAATAAATGTCACAAGTTGGTGATGAAATGCAGGCAGCACGAAAGAAGCACACCTGTGTCACAAACCCCTGGACACCTTCTAATGGTTCCAAAGCTTCTGAATTCAGACTGGTATGTGAAAGAGAAAAAGTAATTCTGAAGGCAGATTAATAAAAAGCAAATAAGTGCACAGGTTTTTACACAGTAATTCTGGTATAACTTCCAATTCATTCCAGAGAATGAATGCCAGCATTATAAAGTAATGGATTGGGTATGGTCATTAGTGCCTCTAATGATCAAACCCATTAAGTTATGTATTTTCTTCGATATCCTCAATATACAGCTTGTTGTGTTAACGTGCCAACAAGCTGGTTCCAGCTCATAGGGAATCTATGTATAATAAAACACAATATTAATTCAACCTCACAAATTAATGTTATAGTTGAGTCTGTTGTTGCAACCACTGTGGCAGTCCATGTGGTTTGGGGTCTTCTTCCTCTTCTCTGATCTCCTATCAAGCATAGTGTCCTCTGCCAGTGTCTGGTCTCTCCTCATAACTTGTCCAAAGTATGCAAGAGGAAATTTCTCAATCCTCACTTCTTAGAGGCAATCTGGCTGTACTTCCTGCAAGACAGATTGCTCTTCTGGCAGCCCATGATACCTGAAATATCCTTCTCCCAGGCCATAATTCAAATAGTAGAAAGCAACAAAGAAAATTCAGTAATTATTGAGTTGATTTCTAATCATGGGAGGCCATATGTGTCAGAACTGAACTGTGCTTCTCAGAGCTTTCAGTGGCTGGTTTATTCAGAAACAGATCACCAGTCCTTTCTTTTGAGACACACACTGTGTGCGTAGATTCCAGCATCTCACCATCCAAGGAAAACCTGAGTACATTGAACTTTAGCACTACCCAGGGACTCCTGGGCAGAGAAAAGCAAACTGAATAACCCATGTCCTTTCAGAAGGAAAAGAAAAGCAGATCCACATTCATTTGTTGATGATTTTAGCAATTCTATGCTGAACCAGAAGCTGAAAAACAACAATGTCAAAAGAACTATTCCCCCAAAATGAACAAAACCATGTCTTTTTAAATTCTGCCTCTATTATACCCACTATTTCCCTATAACTCGCTGTAATTTCAATCAGGATATCACAGGATTCTATGCCATCTCCTCTTGGGTCTCTTTTTATAATTGCTATTTAAATTTCCTCTAAGAACACTGGGCACATTTAATGTTCATCATTTTCTAGGCAAAACCTTGTGTGAATGTAGATTCCACATGCAGTCTTTTTGGCTTTGCCCGATATAGACATACACTAAGATCCTGACTGACAGAGTGCGAGTACTGACATGAATAAGAGAAAGAGAAAGAGAGAGAGAAAGTGTTTAAATCTGATTATTTGGAGTGGATATTTTAAGATCCAGAGAGGTAAATGCATTGTAGTTTTCTTTCTAGCCCTCTACCCTTACGTATTTCCTATTCTCTTAGAAATTGCAAGAAGTATGCTGAGCTGAACATCAAAGATTACCCTTTTTAAAAAAATCACATTTATCTGAGAAGATATTAATTGGTTGTTGCATAGCAGAGCTATGAGAATAAAGGAATTTGGGGTGAAATGGGAGATTAAAGCTAGGAAAATCTTTAATGGAGAATGGAATTTCCTTTCATGCATGTGGAAGCTTGCATGAATATTCTTCTTTTTCCTATATATCTAAGATGTTAAGGTGAGTGACAATACACCCGTAGCTTGGCCAGAGGAGTTTACCTTTGCCTTCTCTGATTCATGTCAAGCCATGAGAAGCAATATTATATTGAGAGAATAGGTCAGGTTTCAGCAACATTTACTTGGCCCCAGTCCAATACATTGGAATCCTCAGCTCAAAGTTTATTTTTCTGTTTGACAAAAAGTCAATTCCGACTGAAGACAGCACCATGTGAATTCACATTGTTTTCATTGAGTCTGCTGTGATGCATAGTGACCCTATGTACAGCAGAACAAAACACTGCCTGGTCTAGAACCATCCTTATAATTTTTCTATGTTTGAGCCCATCAATGCAGACATTGTGTCAATGCATCTTGTTGCAGGTCTTCTCCTTTTTTGATGCCCCACTACTTTTCCAAGCATGGTGTCCTTCTCTAGGGACCCATATCTCCTGACAATACATACAAAGTACATGAGACAAAGTCCCTCCACTTTTACTTCTATGAGCACTCAGATTGGTTTGTTCCTGGAGCAGGTCTTGGTCCTTTCAATATTCTTCACCAACTCCAAAGTTCAAATGTATCCTTTTGCCTGTGGTCCTCCTTTTGCAATGCCCATGTTTCACATGCATATGAGGGCATTGATAATGTTCTGGCTTGGACCAGGCACATCTTGGTCCTCTAAATAGCACCTTTGCTTTTCAGCATTTTGAAAAGGTTTGAAGCAGATTTACCCTAAAGAATCATTGGTTCTCCTTGCTACTGCTTCCATGAGCATTGGTTGTGGAAGCACACAAGACAAAATTTCTGAAATTCTTTTAAATCTTTTCTTGATTTAGCATGACTTTCCTATTGATCCTATTGATTTTGTTTTCTTTATATTGGAGTTGTAATTCATACTGAAGGCTGCAATCCTTGACCTTCATCAGCAAGTACTTCAAGTCCTCCTCACTTTCAGTGAGCAAGGCAGGGTCATTTGCATATGGAAGATAGTTAATCAGTTTCATACATGCCAGCTTCTCTGATGATTGACTCAGTATACAGAGCATACACAATGAGCAAATACAACTCTGACATGCTCCTTTCCTAATTTAAACCATGCAGCACTTCCTTGTCTGTTCACACAACTGTTTCTTTATTCAAGTACAAGCCCCACATGAGCACAATGAAGTGTTCTAGAATTCCAAGTTTTCTCAAGGCTATCCATAATTTGGTATTATTTTCACAGTCAAATGCCTTTACATAATCAAAAAAAACGCACAAGTAAACGCTTTCTGGTGTTCTCTACTTTGAGCGAAGATCCATCTGACATCAGCAATGACATCCTTTGTCCCATGTCCTCTTCTGAATCTGGCCTGAGCCTCTGGGAGTCCCCTGTCAATGATTCGACCATGGCTGGATAATTTTCAGGAAAATTTTATTTGCACATGATATTAATTATCTCAACACCACCAACAATTAAAATCACTGCCATCAAGTTGATGTCAACTCATAATGATCCTCATAGGACATGTTGAAGCAGCCCCCTGTGAGTTTTTCAAGGCTATAATTGCTTATAGGAGTAGAAAACCCCATTTTTCTCCCAAGGAGTGGCAGGTTTCAAATGGCTGACCTTGAGAATCATAGTCTTATGTCCAACTGCTATGCCACCAGGGCTTATAATTATCAATGATATTGCTCTTTAATTTGAACATGATTTTGGGTCACTTTTCTTTGGCATGGGTACGAAGATGAATCTCTTCTAATCAGTTGGCCAAGTAGCTGTCTTCTAATATCCTGGCATAGAAGAGTAAGTATTTCCAGTGCTTCACCAGCTTGTTGGAAGATTTCCATTGGTCTTCTAATAATTCCTGAAGCTTTGTTTGTGGCTAAGATTTTGAGTGTATATTGGTTGGACTTCTTCCTTCACCACCATTGGTTCTACCCCATTTGCTATCTCTTGAAATGGTTTGATGCCTATCAGTTACTTTGAGTACAGTGATTATGCATTTTTCCATCTTCTTTTGATGTTTTCTGCATCATAAAATATGTAGCCCATAGAATTTATCAATATTGAAACTCAACACTTGAATTTTTTTAGTTCTTTCAGTTTAAGATAGACTGAGTGTGTTCTTCCTTTTTGGATGTCAAATTCTAGAATAGTTGCACTCTTAATTATCATATTTGACTTTGTTTTCTTGAGCTTCCCTTTCAAATTTTCTATTCAGTTCCTCAACTTCATCATATCTTGCACTTACTTTAGTTACTTTATGATTAAGAGTAAGTTCCAGAGTCTCTTCTAACATCCACTTTGATCTTTTCTTTCTTTTATGCCTTTTTATTGATTTGCGCTTTCTTCATGAATGATGAATGTCTTAGTCAAATGGTCAAAAAGTGATGATGAAGGGTGTTCTTGGTGTCTTCCCACAGCTCATTCGATCTCCTGTCTTTAGTGTCCAATGTGTTAAATATGCTCTTCAGTTGTTCTTGAAATTCATGTTGGATAGACTCAAGGTTTTACTTTGGCTCTCGTGAATTGTTCTAATTTTCCTCAACTGCATCCTGAATTTGCAGCTGAGAAATTGATTGTTCCACAGTCTGAAACTGGCCTCATTTTAGCTGCTTATATTGAGATTTTCCACTATGTTGTGCTGCCGATGTAGTCAATTAGATTTCTGTGAATTCCATTTGGAGAAGTCCATTGTGTCTAGTTGCATTATGTGTGGTGTTTTAAAAAGGTATTTGCATGAAGCAGTCGTGGTCTTGCAAAATTCTATCATGCAATCTCCAGTTTCATGTATATCACCAAGATAGTAGCTCCAATTTCCATATTTTCCTTCTTCTTTGTTTCCAATTCTTCCATTCCAATTGCCAATACTTATCAATGCATCTGGGTTGCATGCTTAAACAATTTCAAACTGGAGACACCAAAGAATTCTTCAAGCTCTTTGTCACTAACTTCTTTGGTTGATTCATAATTTAGAGTAATAATGGTAATGATTGGGTTTTGTTTTGTATATAGACAGATATTATCTTATCACAAACAGCATTGTACTTCAAGATTAATTTTGAAATGCACTTTTTTAATGACAACAGAAAAACCATTCCTATTGGATTTGTCATTCCTTATGTTGGTCTGGGTAAACAAGAGAAAAAAATTCATAGATATTCATATGTGTATAAGAAAGAGCTTTACATAAAGGAGCAATTATATATTGATAAACATGCCAGTCCTGTCAGATCAAGTTCATAAATCCATATTAGCCCATATGCCCAAAAAGAGTATGTAAATTCCTCTTTAATCTCACACAGCTATGCATTAATCCTAAATGCGGGAAGATCACAGGCCAGTGGGTGGAAAGTCTAGTAGTTCCAGTGGTGGAGGAAAGATCTCAATGCTAGCTTGGGTCTCCACATGGCTACTCCAGCTCCATCAGTGTGTCTTCATGTGGCATGTCAACAGAAATGTCTTGCAGGTAGACCAGCAGAGAAAATCTGTGTGTCCTACCTCCAGGAAAGAAGAGAGGAGTTCCCAGAATCCTCAGGAGATGGCCATACCATTGGCGATGGCCTGATTGACAGGCTCGACCCCACCCCTTCACAAGTTGACAGGAGATTATGTAACTGCCACACTAGCACAGTAAACTATATGACCTACTGGTTCAAAATGGTCAGTGCTCGTCCATTTCTGCTCATTATGCCTAGAATGTCCACCTTTATGTGTTCTCTTTTATTTTTTGAAACTTCCAATTTTCTTAGATTCTTCATACATTCTAAGTTCTGATTATTAATACTCTTCATAGCTTTTCTTCTCATTTTGAATCATATTCCATTGGCAAGTAAAGATTCCAAAGGCTTTACTTCTGCACACTTTACTCCATCCACATTGCTGTTATGACTCTATCTTAAGAAGATAGTTCTTCAATCATATTTTGAGTGCCTTCTCATCTTCTGGCACTATCTCCAACAGTGTTCGGTTTTTATTCATTAGGATTTCAGTCATTGACAATGTTTCAATGTTAGCCATAGGGGTTTCAGTGGTTGATTCCTCTGAAGTGGACAACTTCATGCTCCATAGTCTGTTCAGTCTGGAACAGTGGTTCTCAACTTTCCTAATGCCACCATGCTTTAATACAGTTTCTCATGTTGTGATGACTCAAAATCATAAAATCATTTTTGTTGCTGGAAGCTCTGCTGAAAACTGCTCACTTTGGGTGACCCTGCTGATGTTTGAAATACCAGTGCATGAAATACCACAGCAATACAGAAGCCACCATAGGATGACAAACTGACAGACAAGAATGGGTGTATTAAGGCATAACAGTGTTTTACAGATTTTCCAGTGCTGTGGTTTTTTGGGTGGTTGTTATTTTTCAGAAGCAGATGTCTGAGGCTCTCTTCTGAGGTACCTCTGAGTACAAACACTGACAATTTTTAGTTAGCAAGAGAGCACGTGATCTATTTGTATCACCTAGGACTCCCTTGAGCACATGGACTCACTCACTTCCATCAACTCAGTTCTGACCCATCATAATCATAAGAAAGGATAGCTAGAATTGTCCCGGTGTGTTTTCAACATTGCAATTCTTCCCCAGGAGTAGAAAACCTCCCCTTCCTTCTGTAGCATTGCCCGTGGCTTCAAAGTGCTGACCTTGAATTATAGAACATAACCACAAAGCCACCAGGGTTCTTCTCTCATCACAATATTACCCCCAAATAATAGGACCAAAGAGGGACACCGATTCAAGGGACAAGAGCCTGCCATAAATGTCAGGCATCACTCCCACTCAAAATTGCTGAATAGTTTCCTAGTGAAATTTAAGGATAGGATGAAGATTAGGGAGCAAGAGGCAAAAGGAGTGACTTAAATACGTTCCTCTATCATTTCCTTCCATTCTCCAAACTTCAGACTATCTGCCTTCCTCTTTGCTCTCCAATAGTCCACCCTTCTCCAAATACACCCACACTTCTAGTATGTAGGGAATGCAAACTCATCCAAGGAAATTTGACCTTGGTGAGCTTTTCTTCATCTAAACTTTGGGTTTAGATATGGCGCAAGCTAGAACCATCTGACTCCTGATTGTATACTCATAATCAAGATGCATACTAGCAATATTCCTACCCTTTTTCACTCATCAAAACTTAAGGACCCACACTGGTTAACAATACATGACCTTTGTCTTTTATTCCCTCTTCTCAATAGTAGATTATAGCAAAAGCTAGCACAGATACCATATGTAATTACTAACCCCCAAGTACCAAAATGTAATGTCTTAAATCCGTAAGAAATGGAAAATATACTAAAGCACTCTGGGAGATAAAGGGAAGTTCTCTAGAGTCTCTGGTTATTGGGTTCAGTGAGGGGTGGGCACTGTAGACAAGTCAAGAACATCACATGGATTTGGATCTGCATTTTCATCCTGACTCCATAGGCAAAAGCCATGTTGATGGAGAGTTTATCCAATCAGAACAAGGTGTAGGTAATAGGGGTGATTATTAATGAATAAAACACAGTAGCTGAACTCAAGGATTTTCTCAAGGGAGGCAGACGAGGAATGAAACAATTGCTATGCATTATAATGGAGTCTGAATAAACTATCACTCTTCATACATTCCTTTAGAAGTTGACATTATTGGTGTTGATTTTACATAAATTAGAATAAAGACCTAAGGTAATATACTTGACATTTCTGAAACAGTTCTAGCCATTCGGGTAAAGAGAAGAAGGAAAATAACATGGGGAGATGTCTTGAGGTAGGAGAAATGATAGCTGCTTTATACACAGGATCTCAAAACCACCAAAGCAAATGTGCAATAGCTATTAGTTGCTTCAAGGGTTTTATTGTTCCCATGCTTATCTCTTTTTTTCACACCTCATATCAGCTGAAATCTAAAACCTGAAATCTCAGGTTTAAATTTCAGATGAAATTTGGCTTATTCAAGTCACTTGTTGACAATACTTCTGGGAGGTAAATTAATTTTGAGAGGAGACGTGGGGACGGTGATTCAAAAAAATCATGTTAGAAGATTTAGTTCATGTGATTAGGCAAAAAAAATACGTTAGAAAAGACTTCAGCATTTCCTTTGACATGTCAAAATTTTCTGGAAAAAATTCCAGATAAAGCTAAGAAACTGCTTATTAAAAAGCACTATGTGATACAAGGGCCCCAAACATATCGTGATTGTGGGGGGAATGAGATATTTTCCAAGAAGAAACCTAGACCAATTCCACTCCCTTCTACGCAGTATGTCTGTGAGAAGGCTTCAAAGCAAGGATGTCTTTGCTATCTTCTCCATTCATATTCTGGAACATCACATAGTTTATAGCCCTTCATAATTAGTGTAAAGAGTACAAAACAGAATGAAAGTGGATTGGGGAAGTTCTGAGTTGTTACATGCAAATAAATATATAAAGATGTTCAGAACAGCTGCAGTCAAATACCCAAATAAATGAAAATATCCATCAAAAAGAGAAAATATAAAGATGTTCAGAACAGCTGCAGTCAAATACTCAAATAACAGAAATGAAAATATCCATCAAAAAGAGAAAAAGTTACTAAGAGTGCCTTGCATATATTCTTTATATATGTATATACATATTCAGAAATAAAAACTATAGATGATGTAATAAATGGATGGACCTCAAAACTTTGCATTGTATAAAACGACACAAATATACACTACCTAAAGACTTGAAACATTTAATGATGAAGATCAAAGACTACGGTCTCCATATGGGCTGAGTATAAAACATAAAGAAAACAAAAAATCTCACAACTAGGCCAATAAAGAACAAGAAGATAAAGGGGGAAAGATTGAACTATTCGAGGATTTCATTTGACTGTCTGGATCATAACAAACTATGAATAGAGAAGAATTGGGATTCCAGAACACTTCACTGGGCTCATGTGGAACCTGTACATGGAACAATATAATATGAATATATTTTAGTGATTTCCATATTCTCATCAATCACTTTTCTTTGCTATGGGCACAAATCCAGATTTTATCCAGTTGACTGCCACAGAACTGTCTGCCAAATTTCTTGAGCAACTCACAAGGACACCTCCAGTGTTACATTGGTTTGTTGAACATTTTGATTAGTGTTCTGTCAATTCCTAGAATCTTTTTATTTCCCTATGTCTTCAATGCAGCTTGGGTTTCTTCCATTAATATCATAAATCTTTATGGAATGCTACCTTCTGAAATGGTGAAATGGTGACTGTGTGTTCCTTCCTTAAATATTTTGTGAGGTTGCTATGTCCTTAAATATCTTGCTGCTACATCTTTAAATATTTTGGTTATAGGCTCTTTCAATATTTCAACTCAAGACCTGACTTTTTTCTTCACTGTTGTAAATTTGAGAAATGTTGAGGGAGTTTTCCCTTTTGCTTTTATAAGTCCAGGTCTTTATACATGCCACTATAATGCTTTATGTTATCTTCCTGTTGCAGAGGCTTTACATTCATTTCTTTTACTTTATCCTTTTGTTCAGTCACTTTAACTTCCCTACATCATAGAACAAGTTTCAGCACCAGTTCTGACATTCATTACAGTTGTGATTTCTTCAGTTCTTCATCTGTTTCTTCCTTCCTTTCAAATGACCTTCTGATTTCTTCACATATGATATCCCTGATATCATCCCACAACTCATCTGTTCTTCAGTTGTTAATGTTCGATGAATCAATGCTGGTCTTCATATGGTTTCTAAGTGTAGATGGGATCTACTCAAATTCAAAAAGAGTCCTGGTAGCAGATTAGACTACATGTTGGACTACTAAAAACAAGGTCAGTTTTTCAAAACTACCAACTGCTTCACAGGAGAAAAGATGAGGTTTTCTACAAAATATTTACAATCATAGAAACCTACAAGTGTAGTTATAGTCATACTTGATAGCAATGAATTTTATTTGAGTTAATACTCAAGTTCATATCTTTACTATAATGAATTTGTTTAATTTTTTTAATTACTGGTGACTTGAATTTGTATATGAGTAATTGATGATCTATTCTGTGGGAGGCCCTTGGCCTTGTCCAAACTGAAGATAATTGAATTTTTTCCATCCTCTCTTTTCAAAAATGTAGTCAATGTGCTTCTTGTATATTTCCCACAGAGAGGCCCAAGGATATGGTCACAGTCTATGCTATTTGAAGATGGTCTTTTCAATTAATGAGTCATTGATATTGACAAATTTTATCATGTGATATGTGTCTTCATTTCTATCACCAGACCATATTTACCAACTGCTGAACCTTCTTTTGGAAAACTTTGGAAACTAAAAAAAAAAAATTAAAAAGTTGGAATACTTTCACATAATAATAATCAAACAAAACCTACCATTCACTGGATTCTGTCTCTCAGCAACTGTTTTTGATGAATCAGAACACTTTAAGAGTGTCTGAGACTTTAACTCTTTACAAAAAAGACAGCCTCATCTTTCTTCCAATCGAGTGTCTAGTAAGATTGAACCACTAACTTTGCAGTGGTCATAGCTCCTTGTTACCCACCATTATTTGGTAATTTATTCATCTCTATTTCATGCTTGATCAATTTCAGACTGCAAAATTAGTTAAAAATCTTCCACTTTTTCATCTTAACTTCAGGGATGAGTATGTAAATTTGAACAATAGCTATATTAACTGGTCTTCTTAGAAGGCATACGGATATGTACCTATCGCTAAGTACTGTATCTCAGGATAGTTCTTTTTAACTATTAATGGGATGTTTCTCTTCAATTTGTCATACACAGCACATCATTATATGATTCAAAATGCCCAACAGAAGTTTATTGAAGCACACGAGTGTTTACCAAACTGATCCATTTCATTTATAACAGCTTCCAATTTTCTGAGACTTATACTTCACACATAGCACAGTCTGATTAATTTTTTGGTGTTGGGCATCACTGCCCTCAAATGGTGGGAGTAGGAGGCCCAGCTTTGGCTCCGTGGAGCTGGAATCGAACCTCCATCCCAGTGGGCCGCAGTCCCGCGCACAATCACTACACCACCGGGCTCAGCCACAATCTGATTATTAATGACTATTTGTGCCTGTTTTAACTTTAAAACTTTTGCTTCGCTTTAATATATTTGGTTCATAAATTTGATATTCTTTAGTTATAATTTAAAGAATATGCTTTTATTTTCATATAAAATTTCTGTAGTAAAAAATTATACAACAAACCTGCACCCATTCAACAATTTGTTCACACACAGCTCATTGATACAGTTCTAGATCAGGGAGTGCCTCCAATCTCAACACATCCAGTAAATCCAATTTCCACCAAGAATTTAAAATTCTATTCCAACATTTTTGTTGTTGTTGCTCAAGATCTACCTCTAGGTGTTCAATCAAATATTCAGTAATGATGGTTGGACACCATCTATTTCTTCTGGTCTCATGGCAAAAGAAGCAGGGGTTTCTGAATGAACTAGAATTATAGACCATTTCTTCCTCTAATTCCCAAATCTCCTTCTTGGGTAGCTTCTAGGAAGCTATAAGGACCTCAATAACTACTCACTAAAGTAGGCAATAGAACTAAAACTCATAAAAAACAACATTGAGCCAAAAGACTGAACAAGTCCACTAAACCATTTTCATAAACCAAGAAAATTATGTCCATGAAGTGTTTCTTTAAAAACATGAGTTTTTTGCTTGTGATATTTATTTTAATTTATATGTTGATTAAATATATTTATTTTTATACTCTTTAAATAAGATTTTACTTTTAATACTTTATATCAAGGGTGAATTCTATTCTAACACAGCCACACTTCTTTATTTACTTATTATCTATAGCTGCTTCCACATCACAAGGGCAGAGTTGAGCAGTTAAGCCAGTAGATATATGGCTGACCAAGCACAAAATATTTAGTACTTGTTCCTTTGTGAAAAAGTTTGGCTGCCCCTGCTTTATATCATTACTGCCAAGAGAACACAAATTATTTAAAATTTTGATTACAACAATGTAATTAGTGAGTTTTCTACAAGGAAGGCAAAGAAAATAAACTCTGTAGCATAAATATATAAATTGCATGTCTCTATTACTTTACCCATGAATCCATAAATCTTTGATCCATCTACAGAACATCCATACATTTGCAAAAAATAATAAAATCCGTCATCTTTGATACATTTTTGGCTAAATTTCAGTCATCTGAAATGGATAGCTTTACACATAGTTTTGTCCTCAGAAAGGCACAGCTTTATTTTGCAACTGTAGGAAATAGTTCATTGCTTAAATTTGATTTATAACATTGGCATAATTAGGAAAATGGTATTTGGGGCTCCAATTGTATGCATGCCCCAGGGTCTGCACATGCAAGTTCAGGAAAGTGCTTCCATATGTTTCCAGCCACCTGCCGCCCACCGCAAGAATAACAGTGGAGCAATCTGGGGGACCATGCAGTGTTTGCTGTAACAGGATAGTCTCCCACTCATTGATGTCTCTAACACAAGTTTGAGCTGAGATCATGTCTCTTCAATCTTTCTACAGTCTTCCGTGGGTAGACATTGCTCAATGCAAATGTATGCTAAGGGGAAAAGCAAATAAGGCTGAGGAGACAAGGTTCCCACTCCTTGTATCCTCCCCCCACACTGGAGGTTCAAGTCCACTCAGAGGTGCTTCTAAAGAAAGGCCTATTGATCTACTTCCCCCAAATCAGACATACAGCACAGTTCAACTTTGACTTGATAGCAAAAGTTTTCTGTTATTTTTAGAGCCCGCTGTATTGGTAGCCTCTTTGGGCCCATTGGTGAGTGTGTTAGTATGGGTAGACTACAGAAGCAAATTCATACACATGTATATGTATATAAGAGAGGGTTTTATACAAAGAGTAATTGTACATTAATAAAACATCCCAATAAGTCTGTTATCAGTCCACATATCTGATACCAATCTATAAAGTTTTCTCCAGACTCACAAAACACATGCAGTGATGCCAAATGCACAGTGGTCACCGGCCAGTGGGTAGAAAGTCTTTGGATCCAGTGGTGGTGTAAGTAGCTCAGCACTGGCAGGAGTCTCCATGTGACTTCTCTTGGTACGAGTTTCTTGCTGCAGTGGGATAGGATCATGCGGCTTCTCTTCAGAACTGTCACAGACAGCCAGCCTTGTCAGCCGAGTGTCTCAGACCATGACTGTTGTCAGTAAAAAGTCTCCAAGCAAGTGAGAGAGTGTCTCCTGCTTTCAACAAGGAAGCACCAGGTTTCCCAGAACTCTCAGAAGAGAAGGCCCTACCCACAAAGAGGTCTCATTGACTTCCTCCAGATTGACATTCTAAAGAGAACCACCCCCCTTGCATTCTTAATCATCAAATAGACACCAGAGAAGGTCACTGTTACGGTGAGGGAAGGAGGTCACCCTAGGGTTCTCAGAATAATGAAGCAAAAGTTGTCTGAATGTGGGCAGATGAGATAGTTGGCAGTTTATTAGGTACATATATACAAAGACCCGGGGGAGAGGATATCATACATCTCTTCATGCTTCCTCAAGGTGGTAGTCAGGAATGACGTGAACTAGAAGAGGCTTGAGGGCAAGGATTTGTAGCAACAAGAGGAAAGGTAGTCCTTGTTCCCCTAGAAGGATGTGGTTAGCTTGCTTGAATAATTGCATCATTTGGCAAGAAAGTGAAGGAACAGGTTGAGGAACAGATGAACTACAGCTCACAGATAGACTAGTTGAATAGGAAGACTTTCCGGCTGTAGGATGTGGAGATGTGTCAGGTGAGAGCAAGGGAATTCAAGAGTTACAACTTTGGGGACTGAGAGGCCTAAAGATGTCAACACAGGAGCTGAGCCCTGGTGGCATAGTGGTTGTGCGTGGGACTGTGACCCACTAGGATGGAGGTTCAATTCCAGCAATGGCTCCACAGGAACAAAGGTTGGGCCTCGTATTCCCACCACCAGTGGGCAATGCTGCCCAAAAAACAAAACAAAACAAAAGATGTCAACATAATACACAATATGTTAAAGCATCCCAATTTAAACAAGGAAAAAAAATAATTGCATATTAAGGAAGAGAATAGCCTACAGAACAAACAGATCGCTTTAAATCCCCAGCCCACAGTGGAGACAGCACATTTCATGCTTAAGCTATAAATTTTAGTTTCCACTTTTTCATTTCTGTAGTCTACACACAGATTTCTTTCTATGCATAAAAAATCAGGACCTTTACAATGACATCGCCTCTACCTTTGTGCAACAGTCTTAATTCTAGATGTCTTCCAGGGAACTTTGAATACTTTTTTTTGTCTATTCTTCTATATTGTTGTAAGGTGCCTCTATTAGCTTTCTGGAGTGAATAATACCTTGGCTCTTTGCTTCACATGCTGCAAGTATTTGTGAAGAAGCATGTTTTGTAATCTAAGTGAATTTTTATGAAGGACAAGACAAGTTTCCCGTTTTACAGTCTCAAAAAGGTACACACTGTTCCTGGAAAGCGTGCCAAACTGCAAGGAAGCCGCACTGGGGTTCACAACTGAGTATGAAAAACCAAATGGACAAGAACAACACCCACATGTGGATAACTGCACCCCAGGGTATCAGAAGAGCAAGACAGCAAATCAGCCAGGGACAAGAAGGTAAAAGGGCAAGAGTGTCTGCCAGAGCATGCTCCCTGCCTTTAGCCCATCCCCTGGCTGGGGAAAGGGGAGTTAAAGTTGTTTGACCTCATTGGTTGAATTAGGCCACCTGGGAGATGCTATGGGCCTGGGCTTAGTTTGGGCACTCAGATGTACCACCCACCCAGCTCCTGGGCTTGAGTTTGAGCATCTCAGGTCTGGGTATATCCCATTGGTATCTAACGATAGCTTGATTTCTTTCCAACCTCCTCTGTGGGAGCCTTTCCAGACATGAGAGGGACACCCCCCTGTCCCTAAGCTAGCTACTTAATACCACCAAATGAGTTCTAACTCATAGGGACCCTGTGTCACTATACACTGCGCTCAAAAGAGCAATGCACTACCCTTACCTTGCTGTGTTAGGGGCCATTGTTGGTCATTGTGTGACTCCATCTTCCCAAAGTCCTCTTCCTTTTTGCTGCCTCTCCATTTTACCAAACATGATCTCCTTCTCCAGGCACTGGCCTTTCCAGATAAGGTGTCCAAAATCTGACAAAGTCTCATTGTTTGGGGCTCTAAGGAGCACTACGATTGTGCTTTTTCCAATACAGAATCCTTTTGGCAGTCCACCGTACTTTAAACATCCTTTGCCAGGACCTGAATCCAAACACATCCATTCTGCTCCCATCTTTCTTCTTCAGTGTCCAACTTTTGTGTGCATACAGTGCACTGGAGAATACCTTGGCTTGGGGTCAGCCGCACCTTAGTCCTCAAAGTAACATCCTTGCTTTTCAATATTTAAAAAAAAAAAAAAGGTCCTGTGTGGCAGATTTAACTAATGCAGTGTGCTTTGATCTTTTGACCACTGCTTCCATGAGCATTAATTACGAATCCAAGGAAGACAAAATCCTTAACAATTTAAATCTCTACTCCATTTGTCATCATATTACCTGCTAATCTAGTTGTGAGGGTGTGGGTCTTCTTAACATTGAGTTGTGAGCCACAGTACAGGCTACAGGCCCTTGATCTTCATCAGCAAATCTTCAAGTTCTCCTGACTTTCAGCAAGTAAGGTTGTGCCACCTGCATATCTCAGGTTGTTAATAAGCCTTCCTCTGATCCAGATGCCACACTCTTCTTATGATCCAGCTTCTCTGATGATTTGCTCAGTATACATATTGGATAGATATAAAAGACACAACCCTGATGCACAGCATTCTTGATTTTAAGCCATACATTATTCCTTTGTTCCACTTGCACAGCAGTCTCTTGATTCATGTACACGTTCTTCATGATCATGATGAACTGTTCTTGAATTCCCATTCCTCTTAAGACTATCCATAGTTCATTATGATACCCATATGTATCAAAGTATAGTCAATGAAACACAAGTAAACACCTTTTAGGTGTTTTTTCTGCCTTTAGACAAGATCCGTCTGATGTCAACAATGCCATCCTTTGTTCTATATCCTCTTCTGAATCTTGCCTGAACCTCCAGCAGCTCCCAATCAATGTACTGCTGGATGCATGGTTGGAGGATGTTCGGCAAAATTTTATTTGCTTGTGATATCAAATGTTGTCCTAAAATGTCAGCATTCTATCGGGTCACCTTCTTTGGAATAGGAAAAGGTATGACTCTTTCCATTCAGTTGGTCAAATTTCCTCACATTGTTGAGTGAGCACTTACAGTCCTTCAGCAACCTGTTGAAACCTTTCAGTTGGAATTCCATCAATCCCCAAAGCCTTGTTTTTGACAAATGTTTTAAGTTCAGCTTGAACTTGTTCCTCCACTACCATTGGTTCTTGTGCATGCTACCTCCTGACATTGTGGAACATTGAGTCATTCTTTTTAGAACTGAGATTGTGTAATTTTTCCAGCTTCTTTTGAAGTTTTGTCCATTGTTCAGTATTTTGCCCATAGAACCTTTTAGTATTAAGCTTGCAGCTTTAGTTCATTTTTGAACCCTCTCAGATGAAGATATGCTGGCATTTTCTCCCCCTTTGTTTTCTTCTATCTTTGCTTAGCTCCAATTCTTAGGCAAGGATTAACCCTCCAATGGTCCTTGTAATCAGAAAGGAGGCAAAATAATTATTTTCTTGTTTTTAAGTGTAAACCATTATGAATTGTTTCTAACTTTTTCAAGATTGTTGTAGCCTTTCCAAGCACCAAGTTTTCTTTTCCTTGGTAACTACATTCTTCTCTACTATGGTCTCACACTCATCGTGTTGGCTCGTATTTCTTCAGCTGGCAACTTCATCCTTTCTTTAGCAGTAAGCATTGTATAGAACAAACCTTATGCTGGAAAATGCTGAATTTACCATGAAATGAATGAGGCTTAAGTTTTATTGGTCCCTCACTTGCGCAACTCCAATGCGAGGTGTAGTACAATGCTGTGATATTTGCAAAAGTGAAACAATGGTGTCTTTCCACTCTAACTTTTCTTCCATCAAATGATTGTAATTTCAAAATGGCTCTCAACATTTCTTTTCAAGCGAGTTGAGGGAAAAGGAAATAACTCTAGTAGCAGAGGAACCCTACTGGTGTCAAGACTTGCTAACTTCAACGTCAGCAGTTTGAACCATTGACTATTTCAAAGAATAAAGAAGAGGCTTTCGAATCCCACAAAGCCATGGGAGCAGAAACCCAGTCTGAGAAACCCACAGGAGCAATTCTACTTGATCCTGAGCTGTAACCGACACCTTGGCTTTTTGCCTGTTTGCTTCCTGAATGGTATAGTGATTTATACTATTTGCTTCCTGAATGCTATAGTGATTTACACTATTTGCTTCCTGAGTGGTATAGTGATTTACACTGGTTTGCTAACCACAAGATACGTTCAAATCTATCCGCTGTTCCATGGGAGAATGATTAGGGTATCTACGCCCATAAAGATTCAAAGTCTCAGAAATCAAAAGGGGGCAGGTCTCCTCTGTGTTATAAGCTTCCAATAAGTTGGAATCAAATCAATCTCGGTGAGTGAGGAGAGGGAAAACTTACTTGGAATGCAATTTTCCTGTGGTTAGTTGGATGTAATTCAGTGGTCCGCAGGACATCTGTCTACCATTACTGTATTTTATGCAAATAATGCACATGTGATGCCACTTGGTGTGCTGCACAAGTCCCCACCTTTTATTTTCACAAACATTGAATACTGACATTATTTATATGTTAATGAATTTGATTTGTTATTATTATTTGCTCTCCAATGGATTTGACGCCAAGTCATCATCTTGGTCCTTGTTGACAGGGAGTTTGGGCTACCAGTAACAGATCCTCATCAGCATGTCCTCAAATATTAAACCAGACCCTCCCACCAGGCCTTGTCTGTAGACCATTTCCCCCAATACAGAAAGAAATTCCTTTATCTGCCTATTAACAATCCTCACCATATCAGCTAGTGCCCAGCCCAGGAAGTGCCCAGACTATGCACCCTAGCCCAGAGAAGTCATACATGTAGCTCCCAAGTCTCAATGACTGCCTTCTTCAATGGAACTATTTAAATCTTCCACCTGCACAAATCCTATGAAACAGACATGAGATCCTCAGACACAGAAGGGACCCATATCCCTCACACAGAAGAGACACATTTCATACCACCTGGAGATCCCTGCAAGGACTGGGCAGTGGATGCACATTCTCACAAGTTGCTGCTTCTTAGCTTTATGCAGCAACTGTCCTTGCCTACTGGAGTCAGACTACGTCAGAATCTGGCGAGCCAACTGTGATAGTTAGGGCTTGTGTGCCAATAAGGCTCCCATAGGAACATGTGGGCGGAATTTAGCCTGTTAATTAGGTCACAGTCTGATCATGCCTATTTGTGGGCGTTGCCTTCTCATAATGAGGATCGTAGGAACTCTCTCCTCTCTCTCTCTCTCTCTCACTCTTTCCCTCCCTCCCTCCCTTCATCTTCCTGTGAATTTAAGGTCAACAGCTTTAAGCCACCAGTGGCTCTGCTGTAACATGATGAGGCTTTAAGTTCCCATAAAGATTTTCAGTTTATAGTTCCCATAAAGATTTTCAGTTTACAGGGACAGTTCAACCCTGCCCTATGGGTTAGCTAAGCATCAGAATTACTTCATGGAAGTGAAGGGGGACTACCAAACTCGATCCTTGGCTTCTTGACCCTGCCTTCTTTACTTTACAAATATAGTCAAAAGTGGCATTTTGGGGACACTTAGATGAGGGTGAATGAGGTTGAAATTCACTTTTGGAAATGCTATGAGATTAGCATAGCGCATGCATGTGTATGCTATGGCATAACTTTTTGATATCATGTATGTCCATTAAGCCCATCACTTATGTCCATTATATGGCTGTGCATGTCTATGTGTGAGAAAATGTGATAGCTAACTGTCCAGTGGAGAGTTATTCCTATCACCCACTGAAACATCACCCCAAATGATAATCTCATATGACCACAATGAATTTATCAACATTTATTCTCTCCTTCCAATGATTACTCTCCTATCTAGTTTTACACTCTTGAATTTGTTTCATCAATTCATTTTCAAAGCCTAAAAAGGGTTTCCAAATATATATGAACTTCTAAGACCATAGAACTTGAATATGTCCCTAACTGGTACCAGATATAAGAGTAAGTGGCCGTCCCCTCCATTATCAAATACATTCATCTAATTCTTTAACTGAATAATTTCACTAAAAATTTAAAATATTAAATTCCATGTCTTGATCTTTGAAAAACCACTTCAGCATATCAGAGAGAGTTTAGGAAAAGGACAAAAGCAAGTACTTTGAGGCAAATAAACTTGGATTTACTCCACCCCCCTTCTTTAAATTTGATCAAGTGGTTCCTTTCCTGGTGCCTCATCTTCCCTCTTTGTAAAATGAGGATTGCAATGTTCACTTTGTTCTGATGATGATACGAGGTGGTCAGCCTGTATCACCAAGTCGGTGCTGAACATGTCAAAGACGCTTAGTCAAATTTGGGAGGCATGACACAAGTGAGTGCACAGGCCCTGGAACCAGGTAACTCAGCTCAAAGCCCTCTTCTGAAGCTACTAAGCTGTACAATCTGGAATAAATCATTCAACCTCACTGTGCCTTCATGCCCTTACCATTAAGAAGAGAATGAATGCGATGCATATTTCATATGGTAGTTATGAAGATTAAATGGATTAATATTTCTAAAGCACATACAGTGGGATCTTTGGCACACATTCTGCTATCTCAAGGAGTTCTGGTGACCCCGTTGTTAAAGTGTCCAGCTTATGATCCCAAGGTTGATGGCTAGAAGCCACCAGGTGCTCTATGGGTAAAAGATAAGCCTGTCCTCTTATATGAGAATGTACATCCCTAGAAGCCCTACAGACTTGCACTATAGTCCTACTCTGACTTACGGGGTCACTATGAATGAAGTTGACATCGGTAGCTCTTTTGGTGTTGTAGTTGTTGTTTCTGTTTGGGTTTTATGCTTTATTGGTATATATTAAAGTGTCAGCTATATATTTATTGAAAATCTTTACTCCATTGGACCAGAACTGTTCTATTAGGCACAGTCTGAAGAAGACTAAGCATAACATTATCTCTGAAAATGGGAGACGTTTGTCCTAATTAAATGCACACTTCATGGTTCGCATTTTTGGTAGTTGCAGATTTATAGACAGCTTCTTTAAAAAGTCCAAGTTTTGAATCTACAGCAACATGTCCTGCCTTGTTATAAAGCCCCAAATTATGCTACCCGGCTACTTACCTTCTAAAGTATTTTGTGTAACAGTTAAACAAAAGTGTTCCAACAGAAAAACAATTGTTTTCCCTGGGATCCCAGAAAGTTTAATTAAAATGCCAACATGATCAAGCAGGCTAAGAATGTTTTTTCATTATTCCAATTAAGAGTCGTAAGATTTGATTAATATTATTCTAGTTGCTTTGGATTCTGGCAGGTCTGTATATTTTCATTTAGCTATTCAACTCTAGTATATCCTATTAATTATCTCTCTCTTTCTCTAACCATCTCTCCTTCAATATAATTCTTTTCTTTCTTTTTTTAAAAAGGTCTCAAGAGCTCATGCCTTATAATAGTAAAAATTATTTTAAGAGCTACAGTTCATTTTAGTCAAAAGTTTAAATACCACTTTGAGTTCATTCATATCTCGGATTCTTCATCTATAAAGAATATGTAAGTTTAAAGAAATGGAACATTCTTAGGTCTGAAATAATTTACTATGCAATCCAGTGCCTGCCAGAGAATTAAAATGATTATTTATGTTCCCTAGACTCTGAGAATTAGGAAAACATTGACCTATGCTGATTTTTTAAACAGACAGTTGAAATTTTGTAGTCCTGCTTCATTTGCATGCAGAAAGCCCAACCCCTATTCTCCTAGGCATGCAATGCTGCATTAGTTTCAAGAAAACAAAGGTGAGCTAGCTTGCCATCAAAGTTTACATATTCAATGCCAACTCCCAAATTTCACAAATGCAGAGCCATGTTAGAGATTTTAAATGGATACGGGTCTAAAATTCAAAGCATGCCTCCCAAAGAAATGATAAGTCATTGTCTTTGATCTTTGCAATATTACCTTTCTGGTCTCATATATAATTATGAGTAGGAATGAGAAGTGGTTTTCTTGGGGGGGGAGGGGGGGGAAGCCTGCCTGGATTCTTTTTTTATCCTGGTGATTGTGCAGGTGTTTAAAATATGTTATAATACTCAGAGGTCTTGGACATAGTCATATGTTTTCTTTTAATACTATGAATAAGAGCAAGATAAAATTATGAAATCATTTCTGTGAAACCTTCATGCTGTATTGAATGATTCTCGTGATTTTATACCTTGTTTCCACATAGATGGAACTAAAACAGAAGTTTAAAAAAAGAAGAAGAAAGAAAAAAAAACCATTGCTGCACACTTGCTCTAACACATAGAGACTCATAGAAGAGTCATTCCAATCCCTCCAGGGAGCAGAATGGCCTCATGGGATATCTGTGACTCACGTATGTATGGGAGCAGATTGTCATCCCTTTCTTCAGTGAGGTAATGGGGATTTTGAACCACTTACTTTCCATTAGAATCTTGGTGCTTTCACCCCTTTCCCACAAGGATTGCTCTATAATTTTATCTATAATTCTCTTCTATCTATTTTATGTGCTTATCCCCAATAGTTAAATGTATGCATATATTGTATAAGCTGGCATGTGTATATGTGTGCTCCTTGTTTACGGGAGAAATATATAGTGATGTTAAGCCAAAATATATCAAATATAAGGAGATATGATGGTCTTACAAAGTTACTAACCATAAGGTTGGTAGTTCAAACACATCAGCTATTCTTCAGGAGAAAGTTGAGTTTATCTGCTCCAGTCAAGATTTATAGCCTTATGGCTTCTATTAGTCAGAATCCAGTTGATTGCTTTTGGTATAGTAAACTTGATTCTATCTCAAGTTCTGTGTCTGAAAGATAAACTAGATGGTTGGGCTCTTCTAAAATTAAATAGTAGGTGCATCAAAAAATTTCATCAAAAGAATAAAATGGAAACCCACAAAGTGGGAAAACAATTCTCAACATAAAGAAAGGAGACTATTCTCTAAACTCTAGAGGAAACTCCAATATGTCAACAACAAAATATAATTTAATTTAAAAATAGGTAGAAATCATCAACAATCTCTTTACTAAAGACATTCAAGTGACCTAGAAAAGCAGGCAGAAATATTCCCACAGATTAACCATTGATCAATATGAGTTAAAATTAAATGTTAAAAAAAGCCTCAAATTCTCACAACAGGTAACATTCTGACAAATAAAGAAAAGAAAGGAACTGTCAATGATTTTATCTTGTTTGGATCCTCAATCACTGCTCATGGAATTAGTGGTCCAAAAAAATCACAAAATATTACATCACATTGTCTTGGCTAGATCTAGTACACAAAATATCTTTAAATAATAGAAGAACAGGGGTTTCATTTTAAGGAATAAAATGCCAGATATTGAATAAGAAAGACTGTAGAAGAATCAATGCATTTGAATTATGCCACTGGCAGATATCATGCTCTTCCAAAAGAATAAACAGATTTGTCTTGGAAGAAGTAGTAAGAATGATCCATCAGGAAAGCAAGACTTCATTTCACATACTTTGGCCTTATTATCAGGAAACACCAGTTCCTAGAGAAAGGCATCATGTTTGTGGAAGAAGGGAAATAGAAACAGGAAGATACTCAATGAGACAGACTGACAAATGGTTGCCACAGTGAGCTCAAACAGAGAAACAATTGAGAAGATGGAACAGAAACTGAGCGATGTTTCATTCTGTTGAACATGAGGTTCCTGGGTGTCAAAATGATTCCCTATCCCTTAGCAAAATCCACAGCAACCAGTATATCGATGCAAATCAGAGCCACGATGAGATATCATTTCAGCCCAGCATTAGCATAAAAGTCTAAAAACAAAGCAGAAAACAGCAAATATTGTTGGAGATGTAGACAGCACACAACCTTTAGAAACTGCTGGGGGAAGGGAGTATTGCAAAATGACACAACCACTGTGGAAAAGAGCAGTATGTTGCTTCCTTTAAAAGTTGGAAATAGGAATATCATGTGATCTAGCATTCTCAGTACAAAGTATAGATCCTGGAGAATAAGAGTTGTTACATGAACACATAGAAGCACGCCCAAATTCATCTCAGCACTACTCACAAGAGCAACAAGGTGGAAACAACCTAACTGCTATCAATAGATAAATGGCTATCCCAACTATGCTACATGCACATAATGGAATACTAGACAATAAAGAATAATGCTGAACCTATAAAGCATCTTACAATATGAATATAATATAATATAATATAATATAATATAATATAATATAATAATATGAATCATCCTAGAGGATATTATGCTGGATGAAATCAGTCTCTGAAGTCCTAAAGAAAAATAAGAGGTCCCAAAGAGAAAAAGAGGGGGAAAATGTGGAATAAAACTCTGTGGCAGTCATGTGCTTATGTTAATTTTATAATTGATATGTAGGGGTGGAGTCTGGCCTGTTAATCAGGAGAAAGCCTTTGAGTAGCTGATGAGGCCTTTGTGTGGGCATGGCTTTCACCTGAGATTGGGAAAGCTCGCAGTATTTCCCTCGTGAAGATGAGAAGCTATCTTCCCCAGTTGTTGGGAGTTAGTTTCAGAGATGATTAACCACAGGGAACACAGAATGGCGGTGGCTGGGAGGCTGGAGTAGCCGATGGAGAGACCACACAGCTTGGCCCTGATGAAGACAGACCTCTGAAGCTGGAGTGGCATGCTGTTGATGGACCTATTGTGATGGGTAGGTTTGTTATGCCAACATGGTCACAGAAGATTGGTGGGTCTGTTGTGACGGCACAGCCAATGAACACACGGGATTAATTGAAGGGCAGATATAGGAAGGGCTCGGCAAGTCCCGCCCTCTCTCTCTTGCTTCCAGATCTTCGGACCAGAGAGCTGCCTTGTTCATCCTGTGCCTCGACCTCCAAGCAACACTACCCGTGGGACACCTAATCGTGGACTGTGTTGCTGTGAGTTGAGGTTCCTTCACGCCCTACTTCGCCACACTCCTGAGATATACATCTCTTGAGCTGGGGACTGTTGGACTTTGACATCTGGCTGACTGTTGGTGACCTGCTCTGCCATTTGCTGCCTGTAACCAGATAGCCTGCATTGCTCTACAGAGGACTACTCAGCGGACCTCAAGATTTGAAGGACTGCCAGTCTTCTAGTTGCCTCATGCAAGTGAGTGGCACCGAGCAAGTATTACTGTATAGTTAACTTTTCTTTCTTATCTTATATACTTTTCTCAATATATAAATATATAAAAAGAATTACTAGTGTCCTGAATTTTATTCCTCTAAGAGAACCCTGCCTGGCACAAGTGGTACCAGGAGTGCTTCTAGAGAAATAAAATCATAAACATGGGTCTCTTTGATTGGTTTTCCAATCTGATTCGTCTTAAGAGCACTGGTGATGTTAATTCTACACCTAAAGCCATGGATAATTTTGCCAATCCTACTAGTCCATGGTGTGAAATAGCAAAGCTAATAAATAAAGTAGGAGCACCGATGGATGGGGTGCTAGTTACAGGAGAGGCTCTGGGAGAACATATGTCTGATATATTCCAGGAGTTCTGTCAAGATGCCAAGTATAACAAGAAGCTGGTTGGCTGGTCCTCCTTCCAATGGACTATGTGATTAAGGAAAGGGATTGCCTCAGGGCCTCAGAAGCATGCCTTAAGTGCCGACTCACAGACTTGAAAGCATCGGCCTGTGCTGCAAAGGAAAGCCTTCTTACCTGTAGTAAAAGAGCGATATTGCTGAGAACCAGGTCCAAAGTCTCATTATTCGAGTGGCTGAATTACAACGTCAGCTGAATGGCAGATCTAAAGCAGTGTCAGAAGCCAAAGTGAGGGCTTTGATAGGAAAAAATTGGGACCCTGAAACCTGGGATGTGAATATATGGGCTGATGATCCAGAAGAGGAGGATATTATGCCACCATTAGAAACAAGTGAACCAGCCCAGTCAATAGATTTGCCCCTCCCAGCTGAAGATAGTTGTCTATTATCAACAAAGCAACCTACACCTGAGCAGATCAACCAACCTACTCAAGGTGAAATGCCAGGTGGGGCTGCATCTCTACCATTGCCCGAGGGAAATGACTTACAAAACAGTGCTGAGAATACCCAGGAAACACCCTCACCATTGAAGTTTCTGCTAGACCTATAACTAAAATTAAGGCAAGGAAAGCACCTAAGGGTGAGGCCAAGGTGATTACTCAAGAAGAAATATCCTATACTCATAAAGAACTGCTCAAGCTTTTAAATACGTACAAGCAAAAGCCTGGGGAGTATCCCTGGACATGGTTACTGAGGGTGTGGGATACTGGTGCAAGAAATGTAATATTAGATCAGTCTGAGTTTCTGGTTATGGGATCCCTAAGCGCAGACTCTTCTTTCACTGTCTCAGCAAGAGAGGCTAAGAGAGGAACCAACTCATTATTTGGCTGGTTCACTGAGGCATGAGCTGCCAGATGGCCTAGATTAGACCAACTTGAGGTGCCTGACCTACCTTGGTACACTGTAGAAGAAGGCATCCAAAAGCTGAGGAAAATTGGTATGGTGGAATGGATCTATCAGGATATTCCCATAGACCCCAAAAGGGGGTGTCCTGAGGACATATTGTTCACCACAACCATAAGGAATAAGTTTGTAAGGTGGGCCCAGCATCTTTGAAGACTCCTATAATTGTTTTGTTGTGTGCACCAGGATTAACTATAGGATCTGCCTTAAGTGAACTCCGACATTTGCCCACAATCGGGCTGATTGGACTCCGTGGTAACAGAGGGCTAGTGTCAGCAGTGAATCAACAGAGACAGGGTGGACGTAGTTATAATAGACAACAAGGCTTTCGTGGTAATCAAAGCAGCCTGTCTTGTATGGAATTATGGCATTGGCTACTTAGTCATGGTGTCCCTAGGAGTGAAATAGATGGGAAACCTACTAAATATTTACATGACCTATACAGGCAGAAGAATGCTGGATCAGGTGAAAAGAGGAATAAGCAGTCATGATCATTCAACCAATTCCCAGACCTGAGCCAATTTACAGACCCACAACCACTTGAATGAGGAGAAGGCCGGGTCCCTTGGAAGAAGGACCCTGCCACATCACCGAAGGTTTATGCTGTTAGTCTTTCTTCTAGCCTTCCTCAAAGGGGCCTCAGGCTTTTCACAAGAGTGACTGTTCATTGGGGAAAAGGAAATAATCAAACTTTTGGGGGATTACTGGACACTGGCTCTGAACTGACACTAATTCCAGGGGATCCAAAGTGTTTCGAAGGACCGCCAGTCAGAGTGGGGCCTTATGGAGGCCAAGTTATTAATGGAGTTTTAGCTCAGATACGCCTCACTGTGGGTCTGGTAGGTCCCCGAACCCATCCTGTGGTTATTTCCCCAGTTCCAGAATGTATATCCCAGGAGCGTGGTGAAGTAGGGCTTGAAGGATCCTCAACTCACAGCAGCACAGTCCACAATTAGGTGTCCCATGGGTAGTGTTACTTGGAGGTCGAGGCACAGGACAAACAAGGGAGCTCTCTGGTCCAAAGATCCAGAAGCAAGAGAGAGGGCGGGACTTGCCGAGCCCTTCCTATATCTGCCCTTCAATTAATCCCATGTGTTCATTGGCCGTGCAGTCACAACAGACCCACCAATCTTCTGTGGCCCTGTTGGCATAACAAACCTACCCATTACAAACACAAAATTAAAAGAAGAAAAGATTGGGCTAACTTGTCACATAGAGACTACGGCTTCTCCCAACTGTTATTGAGTCTTTGGGGGCTCATGGCACCCCTCTAAAACAAACTAGAAGAGCTCTGTAGGGTTTCTTAAACTATAACATTATGTTTTTTGAGGGGGGGCATCACTGCCCTCTGGTGGTCGTGGGAGCTACCCAGCCTTGCTGCTTCTGGATTTGACCCCCAACCCACTCAACCATTATGCCACTGGGGCTCAGCCAAACTATAACATTTTTACATAACAAGTAACTTCCTCTTTCTTCCACAGTCACCGCTAATCCTGAAACTAAATGCACACATGGTTCAACTTTCTATCAGTTGAGAGGACTATTGGGTGAATAATAACAGTAGAGAAGTAGCCACTCCATATAACAATCAACCATGTAATGTTGAAAGGGTAACATCTGTCTAGAATCTAGAGACATGTTCAGAAGGCCGGTAGGAAGAGGAAAGAATGAATGGAGAGCACTGGGAAGAAGGGAGGAAGGGGAGTTATGTTTAACTGTGGAATTGCAATCAATGTCATGAAATAAAATTGTACAAATTATTGCATGACAAACTGATTTGCTCACTGAAATCACAGTGTTGTTGCTCTCAGGTGCTGTCAAGTCTGTTCTTACCCATGGTGACCCAATGTAACTAAATACTTTCGGGTCCTGTGCCATTCAAACAAGTATTGTTATATCTCAGTACATTGTTGCAGCCACTATATTGATTGTTTATGAATGCCCTTCTATAAGAAGTTGACACAATTTTGATTGTTGAAAGTGAAGAGGACTTAAGACACATGTTGAGGAAGCTTAAGTACTGTACTCTTCAGTATCGATCACAGCTCAATGTAAAGAGACCCAAATCCTCACACCTGGACCAACAGGTGACACTGCGATCAATGGAGAAAGAGTTAAGGTATCAAGGATTTTGTCTTGCTTGGATCCACAATCACTGCTCATGGAGGCAGCAGCCAAGAAATCAAAAGATGGTTTGCATTAGGTAAATCTTCTGCACAAGCCCTCGTTCAAGCATTAAAGAGTGAGGATGTTAGCTTGAGGGCTAAAATGTCAAACCATGGCATCTTCAATTACCTCGTATGTGCGTGAAAGTTGGACATTGAATCAGGAAGACAGGAGAAGAACGAATGCATTTGTGATGCTGGAGATGAATATTGGAAGTACCGTGGACTGCTAAATGGGGAAACCAATCTGTCTTTGAAAATGTACAGTCATAATGCAGGAGAAAAGGATGTTGAGATTTTGTTGCGCATACTCTAGTCACATTATCCAGAAGGCCGAGTTGCCGGAGAAGGACATTAGAGGGAAAGTGAAATAGAGGGAGTCTCTTGAGGAATCCAATTGTGCCTGCAGCCCTGGCTCCAGCATAGGATGATGCAGGACCAGGAACAGTCGCATTGTGTATAGGCTTCTGTGAGTTGGAACAGACTCCAGTGCAACTAACAACAACAAAAACTTCCAGGAACATTGCAGAGCCAAGTAAAAATAAAATCCTAGACACCTTAAATATTCTCATTATTTATCATGAGGTTGTTGAGGGGTTCAATTGTGAGGATTGAGGTTTTCTTCTTCCATGCTGAAGGCTGAAATCCTTGAATATCAGCACAATATAACTTTAATTTTCCCCACTTCTTATAATTGGGTTAGTTCCATTCATTCCTTCACTTAATTATTTTTGCATTATCTTGTTGCTTCCTTTATGAATTCTAGAGAAGCATATTTGCTCTTCCCCATCAATGTATGACCATCACAATCAGAGGCTTGTGCACCTAGATCCTCTCATCCTCCAGGAATGCAAGTATCTTCCAGGAAGATAAAAATCCATGACAACACAAAATACATTTCTATGCAACATGATTTTCAACCTGCTTTATCCAGCCTGCATTAAGCAAGACAAAATAGAAAGAATTATTGTGATTATCATTCATATAATAAAAGAGCCTTTGAGGTTACCCAGCTCTTTCCTGCTGGTCCAAAGAAAGGACTTCTCAGTGAAGAGTGTTTCTGTTTTCAGGGATGAATATATATATATATATATATATATATATATATATATATATATACACACACACACACATCTATCTGAAATGGAATTAGTGTCAAATGAAAATTCCTTCATAAAGCAAGTCATATGTTGTATTCCAGTTCATTGTTGCTGGCCATGGGAAATTATGTTTGGATGTTGTCAGATAATTGTTTTATGGCAAAAAATGGACAGGAATCACTCACCACTTATGCAATTCCTTATTTATTTTACTGTCCTGTGTGCATACTTTTTTTTTTCTTTTTTTTCTGTGTGCATACTTTTACCTCGGGTTTCAGGAAAAAAGTAAAGTGAATGTGATCCAAGAAGGGACAGTGTTTTGTTCTCTTCTACAAAGGGTTACTATAAATCAGAACTGTTTCAAAGACCCCTAACAACCAAAAACAACCACACACTCCTTGCCATATGGAGAAGAGTTCTCAAGTAACTATCTGTGGCAGTCATGTGCTAATGTTAATTTTATGATTGAAATGTAGGGGTGGAGTCTGGCCTGTTAATCTGGAGATAGCCATTGTGTAGCCGATGAGGCCTCTGTATGGGCATGGCTTTCACCTGAGACTCCTGGGAAATTTCACGATATTTCCCTCGTGAAGATGACAAGCTATCTTCCCCAGATGTTGGGAGTTAGTTTCAGAGATGATTAATCACAGGCAACACAGAATGGCGGCATCTGGAAGGCTAGAGTAGCCGGTGGAGAAACCACACAGCTTTGCCCTGATTGAGCCGGACCTCTGTGGCTGGGGCAGCCACATGGAGGCCTCTGCTAGCGATGAGTTGCTTCTGCCACCACGGGATGCTGTTGATGGACCCTGAGCCCTGGAAGCAAGGAGACATGGGGAGACCCCTGTCGGTGCTGGGACTCTGTAGCCACTGACCTGTGACTTCGTGAGTCAGAAGGAGACTTTATGGACTGATTTCAGGCATATGGACTTATATCTGACTTGTGACTTTGAGCTGGACTGGGCTGGGATGTTTTCTCAATGTCCTGTTCCTCTTGAATATAAACCCATTCCTTATATCCATATGCGTGTCTATTGAATTTGTTCCTCTAGTCTATCCGGACTAACACACTATCCCACTAAATGTGTAGTTAATGTGTGGTGTATAGTCCCACTTTCAAAACAAAATACTCATGTTTACAATAGGAACCTATCGTTTTCTTACCAAGATATTTATCCTTTTTAAAGAACCATTCCTTTTAGTTCTACTGTTCACTTTTTCTTTTATGTACTATAACAATCTCCTTTTGTTCTATTCCAAACTTGAGGATTCACAGCTTTCTCTTATAGATGTGCTCAGAAATTTTCAATCTGATACATGTCCATCGGGGCACAACTGCTCAGGTTGAAAGGATTTTCTCCAATTTCATGCTATAGGCAGTCGTTGCATCTACAAACAGCAATATCATGCAAGCCACACTTTGTCCTTAATTGTAAGTTAATGAGAACACAAGGTAGATAACATAATTTGAATTGCCTCGTAGATCCTTGAATTTTGTTTTAAGAAATAAACGATGTCTTCCTATATATCCTACAAATAAGCTCATGCTCAGAATGAACGACTTGTGAAGGAAAAGGAAACTGTAAAACTTCAGTGTGTTGGAATTTCAAAGGCAAGACAGGAAATCTGAAAGTTACCACATCCTAGAGTTGGGTGTCAAGGTATCCTAGCTTTGTCCCTTTGTGATGGTGCTTAATTTAACTACACAAATTGCATTCAAGATGTATGAGCTCCTTTATCTAATCACAAGCTGCCAAGAATCTAAACAGGCATTCACCTGGGTTAATACACGTATTATTGTTCTTCAGTTTGGAAAATAAAGCTTTGGACAGAATCCATTATTTGTGAGTGTTGGTTTGCCACTGTAATTGTTTCTCAAATGCATATTAATTTTATTTTTATTATTTTTGCTCAGGTCCATCTGGGCCCTTCTGCCCTGAGTCACAGCTCAGTCTTTGAATGAAGACAGCTATAACTAGGGGTAGGAATGGGGATTAATTCCTGTGTCAGTCTGGGGACTAAAGAAACAAATTCATGAAAACACTCATATGTATAAAAAGGAGAGGTTTATACAAAGGGTATTTTACATTTAAAAAAGTCCTAAGCCATTATTAGCCCATATGTCCCATACCAATCTATAAAATCCTATTCAGATTCATGAAACACATGCAATGATGCCAACTGCAGAATGATCACAAGACAGTGGATAGAAAGTCTTTGGATCCAGTGGTGTTGCATACATTTCAGTGCTGGCAGGAGTCTCCACATGGCTTCTCTAGGTCCAGGTTTCTTGCTCCATCAGGGTAGGTCCATATGGCTTCTCCTCAGGGATGTTTTGCAGGGAACCAGCCTTGTCAGTCAAGTGTCTCAGACAGTGAGTGTTGTCAGTAGAAAGTCTTCAAAGAAGTGAAGTCAGGGAGATAATGTCTCCTGCCTCCAAGAAGGAAGTACTAGATTTTTCAGAATTCTCAAAAGACCATGCCCACACAGTGGTCTCAATGGCTATCTCCAGATTGACAGGCTAAACTCCACCCCTGCCTTCTTAATCCCCAAATTGACAAACAATTATATATCTACCATAATCCCCATGTGTTTTAAGACCCTATAAATGTTATGAGTTCAAACTCATCCTCTGAACATACCCTTTGGCAATGACCTCCTCAAGGTCTTCTTAGTGAACCAAAGCAATGCCTACAGATATCAGTGCCTCCAAAAGTGCCTTATTCTCCACAAACTTCTTTAGAACATTGAAAAGCAAGGAGGGTTCTTTGAGGATTGAGGTGCACCTGACCCAACCCATGGTGTTTTCCTTTGCTTTATATGCATGTGAAAGTTGGTCACCAGATCAGGAAAACTGAAGAAGAATGCATTTGAATTGTGGTACTTGAGAAGAATAATCCAAGAACTGCGAATGGCTGGAAGGACACAGAAATCTGTCTCGTAAGAAGTACAGCCAGAGATCTTCTTAGAGGACAAGAGGGTGAGATTTTGTCTTTCATGCTTTGGAGACCAGTCCCTGGAGAAGAACACCGTGTTTGGCAGAGAGCCAACAAAGAAGAGGAAGGTCTTAAGGAGATGGTAAGATACCATCGCTGCAACAATGGGTTTAAGTATAGGAGCAGTTGTGAGGATGACACAGGACAAGGGCTACTTTGCGTCAGAACCAGTTTGATGGCACCTAACAACAACAACATGCTAAAAACTTTAAGGAGCACTTGTTGTGTAGAAGTTGACAGACCGAGTTGCTAATCACAATTCAGTACTTCAAATCTACCAACTAGTACCCAAAGGAAAGAGGGAAAAACCCACCAGGACATTTCGGCTTCGTACATAGGGTCACTGTGAGTTAGAAATGACTCTGGGGTGGGGAATTTGCATGTTGGATTTATGATTTAAAAAAACTTGGGGAAAGCTGTTTACTGCATCCCTATTAAAGAGCTACTTTGTATAGTACTATACATATTGAGACTTCAAGTAGTTATTAAGAAAAACCATGATATTGAAAATAGGATGGTGATAAATGATATAACATGGCAGAATGAGTCCTAAACCTAATCACTAAAAGTAATATATTTAAGAGAGAGAACTTAGATTTGGCATAGAAGTAAACACACATGGAGAAAGAGAGATGTCACATGAACATCTCCACCAACAGAATAATGCTAGAAGAGATCGTCCCAGAGCTGACAGAGAGAGGCTTCCCACAAGCCAGTGCCTTAAAATTTGGACCATAGGAAATCTGGACAGCATAAGGAAACGCAGAAAGATTTGGTACATCCAATTGTGGTGCTGTGAAGGAATATTGAAATTAGTCTGTACTGCCAGAAGATAGAACAACAAAAATGGTCTTGTCTTGAAAGAAGTAGTACCAGGAAGCTCCTTAGAAATGAGTATGAAGAGACTGTCTCATTGGCTTTGGACATGTTGTAAGGAAAGAGCAGAGCCTGGAAAGGGGCATGATTCTTGGCAGAATAGAGGAGCAGTGAAAAGAGAAAGACCTTCAACCAGATGGCTGCAACTTAATGATTGGGAGAATGGCATAGAAGTTAGTTCTCTTGAATGTAGAGATGCTATGACTTGGAACCCCCAGAATGGCATCGAACTGGGACAAAACCTCTTGAACTATGAGAAAGTAGGTCTCTACTCTTTAAAGTCACCACCACATGATATCTCTGTCCCAGCGCCTTAGGAACCAAAACACATTTCAAACTTTATTAAGCCTGGGATTCCCCCAAATATGTAAACGTAACTCCTTGTCATAGAACAGCCATAAAGATTTTCCTTTTCTTTTTGATCACTTTTCTGAGTGTTTTGCAATGGACATCAAAACAACCAAAGGAAAAAATGAAAGAAACAAAGTGGCCACTCTAAGGGGCTAGAACGCCTGTAAGCATCCTGGGATATCTTGATTTTCCCAACCCCTGGTATAAAGCACAACCAAAAGCACACTCTCTGACCCATGTGATGACTTAGCACAGCACAACTCAGTCTGTTCTATGGGCCATTAGTTCCCAACAGTGGTGCCTCTAGGCGGAATGGCAAGGAGAACAAGCACATCCAGATCCACTGTCGGAGGGGGTGACACAAAATGATAGGGTCTGAAATTTCTTATACTGTGTTTCATCTGAAATTTATTTCTTAGTAAAAATGTCTCTGTAGTTCACCATAACAGCAAAAGCATTTTTGTAAGCCCAGGTGACATGGGTCAATATGACTATTGGTGTTTTCAATGACCTTACATGCATGTGAAAGCTGGACACTGTATAAGGAAGACTGAAGAAGAATCAATGCATTTGAATGATAGTACTGGCAAAGGCTATTGACAAGACCTTGGGCTGCCAAAAGAACCAACAAATCTGTCTTGCAAGAGGCACAGCCAGAATGTTGCTCAGAGGCTAAGAGCAAAAATGGTGAGACTGGGTCTCAAATGCTTTGGTGGTATCAGGAGAAACCACTCCCTGAAGAAGGACATCATGCTGGATAAAGACGGGGTCAGCAAAAAGAGGAAAAGTTTCTTGATGGGATGGATTGACACAGTGACTACAGTCATGGTCTTAAATGTAAGATTAATCGTGAGGATGGCTGGAACGAGGCAATATTTTGTTCTGTTGTAGTGTCACTGTGAATTGGAATCCACTACATAGTGCCGAACAACAACAACATTAGGCTAAAATGCTATGTGATCAAATTTTTTTTTAATCTTCTAATGTGCTCAGATCAGGGTCATCATTATAATTCCACCAAGCTGATTCTTTGAATCATACGGTTTCCTGTGCATATGCGAGCAGCATACCCTTTGTTGTTATGGAGTTTGTTTCCATATTAGTGATTTTGTTCATTTTTCTCGTAGTTTCACTACCAGATTGCCATAATAAGTTTTTTTGACCCTGTATCAATAGCCTTTTGGAGAATGAAGTGGTATTAAAGGAAAGAATGTAAAAAAATCAAAAAAGGATTATGTCCAGTTACTCAAGTGATAACTAATCATGTAATCCCGTGTAGAAAGATTTTGCCAAGCAACTTTGTTGTTAGTGTTCAGATAATCTAAGGAATGTCACATCGAAGTCATTTGCAACAATATTGATCACCTATGACTCAACAATCAAAATTAAAAGTCAACACTATGAAAGCTTCTCTATGATCTGGTATGGGAGGGAGTCCATGGTGCAGGTATGGTGACCTAGAGGGAAAACAAAGCCTGGTGACACCACTAATTCCAGAAGATGTTTAAAGTTTCAATTAAAAAAAGGATTCCGACTCTGTAACTCTCTCTCTTTTTTTGCATCCTTCCATGCATCCATGCTGTCCTATTGGTTGGGTGCTTTGTGGTAGGAACTGCTTGCCCACTCCGATTTCTGTAGGGACAAGATTAGTACTCCCCCACCTGGGTAGATTAGTGCCCCGTTCCCTCTGTTTCCCTTTCATTTTTGAACTCCCTTTTATCTCCCTATCCCCTCTACCCCCTCATCTTTCTCCCATTACTGTGTTGCATCCAACGTGTACCTTCCTGGGTTTGGTCCTCCCTCCTCCCCTTACCCTACTTCTTGGACCAACTGCTATGGTACAGAAGTTTTCTCTTTTATACTCACCATACTGTTTCTACTTAACTCAGGGGGCTCATGCAGTACTTCTCCTTTTGTGATTGACTGACTTCGCTTAGCATAATTTCCTCCAGTTCTTCCCACGCAGAGATGTGTTTCATGTGCTTGTCTGAGGTTTTGAGTGAGGCATAGTACTCCATTGTGTGTATGTGCCAGAGTTTGCTAATCCATTCATCTACTAATGGAAATATAGATTGCTTCCATGTCTTTGCAATTATGAATTGTGCTGCAATAAACATTGGTGTGCATACCGCTGGCTGTTGTTTATTTCTTGCCTCTTCTGGTTATATACCCAATAGTGGTATAGCTGGATCGTAGGGTAGTTCAACTTCCATTTTCATTAAATATTGCCAGACTGCTTTCCACAGTGGCTGTACATATCTACACGACCACCAACAATGTAGAAGTGTCCCTATTTCACCACATCCCCTCCAACATTTGTTGCACTCTGATTTTCTGGTCTGGGCTAGCCTTAAGAGTGTTAGATGATATCTTATGGTTGTTTTGATTTACATTTCTCTGATGGCTAGTGAGCTGGAGCATTTTCTCATATGTTCATTGGCCATGTAGACCTCCT
>PVJH01007347.1:28187-93910 GCA_004026705.1 Nesogale talazaci | reverse complement strand
GCAGGATCAAGGACCTATTAGGGGCCTCCCTCCTCACCACTCACTTCCAAACTGCGGCCCATGCCACTGACTTACTGCTCTCATTTCTATTCCTTGGGCCTCTGTTCCAGGTCAGGGCCTCAGTCTTCTCTCTCTCAACCTGTTCCGCTCCCCACCCATCGCCCCAACCCAACTGAACTTTATCCAGCAGCCAGTTTGCAAGGTCGGGTCACTCAGAGACTGCAGAGAGATGACTTTGTCCCCGGTGCTAGTTCCACGAGTCCTCCCCATGACATCAGGTTTAGGACATCAAGACGACTGCAGGGAGGGTCAGCGCTCCCACAATCTTAACCCAAATATTCATGATCGATCTGGACTGACCTCCAGAGGATCAGGCACCCCTCTGTCGATGGAAACATAAAGGTGTACCCCAAAGTCATTCAGAGGTCCTTGCTGCATATCGCCTGCCACGTGGGATAGTCCGGTTGGTCCAGAAGTGGGAGGGATAAACGAGTACTTGTTGGTTTATCTGCTCAGCCAGGTAATCTCTTTGGGAAACAAGGAATCCTTTGGCATAACTCAGAGAGCCACTTGGCCCCACCTTTACTTGAAACCATGTTCTGTTAGGTTCTTTTTTTTTTTCTGATCTTTGGCTTCTAGGCTGATCATCATACCTCCCATCTGAAAGATGGCCCATTCTCACTCAGCTCCCCCTCCAGGGTCATCTGTCTCTCCGCATTTCCTTGCTGCCCAAGCCAAGTCATCACATCAAAGCTGAACTCTTAAGGTCCATCCCTGAGACCTGCCTGTCTCTAGTCTCCACTCAAACCTCTCCTGCCTACATCATTTCAATGGCCCAGGAGAGCAGGTGTTGATTCCATGCCCACCTACTGTGTGTCAGAGGTCATGGGGATGAAAAGGGTTGTGAATTTCTATCTTCTGTTAGAAACAGTAGATGGGGATCAATAAATGTGGTCTAGAGAGGCCTGGCGGCAGCAGAGTCTACTCCCAAGATTCTCAATGTATAGGTGGCTAAGAGTGGCCATATGCTTCCCAGGGGTGAGGACTGCTTCTAGGGGATTGTTGTTGGGTGCAATGGGGTAGGTTCTGGCTCATCAGGACTCTGCCCACAACAGAACGGACCATTGCCCTGTCCTGATTCATCCTCACAATCGTTCTTATCTTTGTGCTCATTGGTACAGCTACTGTGCCAAGCCATCTTGTCCAGGTCTTCTCCTTTTTGCTGCCTCTCTACTTTACCAATCATGATGTCCTTCTCCAGAGACCAGCCTCTCCTAGGGACATATCCTGGTGACAAGTATGTGAGACAAGAATCCTGGCTTCTAAGTAGCATTCTGGCTGTACTTCTTCCAAGATAGATTTGTTTGTTCTTTTGCAGGTCATGGTATCTTCAATAGTCTTCACCAACATCAGAATTCAAAGCCATAGATTCTTCTTTGGTCTTCCTTCATCAATATCTAACTTTCAGATGCATATGAAGCAACTGGGAATGCCCAGGCTTAGGTCGAGTGCACCTCAGTCCTCAAAGTAACATCCTTGCCTTTCAATGCTTAAAGAGGTCTTGTGCAGCAGTTCCACCTAATGCCATGTATCCTTTGATCTCTTGACCACGACTTCCAGGAACATTGCTCGTGGATCCAAACAAGATAAAATCTGTGACAACGTCATCCTTTTCTCCATTTATCATGATATTACCTGCTGGCCCCATTATGAGGATTTCTTTACAGGGAGGTGTAATCCCTACTGAAGGCTGCAGTCCTTGATCTTCACCAGCCAGTGTCTCTAGTCCTCCTCACTTTCAGCAAGCAAGGTGGTGTCATCTGTATACTGCCTGTTATTAACCAGCCTTCCTCCAGTCCTGATGCCAAGTTCTTCATCTACACCAACTTCTTCTATTATATCCCCAGCACACAGATTGAATGAGGATGGTCAGAAGACAACAACCCTGGTGCACGCCTTTCCTGATTTTAAACCAGGCAGCTCTCCCTTGTTCTGTTTACACAACTGCCTCTTGGTCCATGTCCAAGTGCCACAGCAGCACCGGAGGGTTCTGGAATTCCTACGCTTCTAAAGACTATCCATAATTTGCTATGACCCTCCCAGTTGAATAACTTTGTACTTCTCAGCCAGGAGATGATGTACTCCTGAGTATAAAAGATGCATTCACAGGTACTCTGTTGCTAGGCAACCATGGAGAAGCAGGGGCATCTTGTACCAAAGCTTCCAGTCTTCCATGCTTGGATCCCACTTACCTATTATCAAGGCTCTTGTGATCCTCAGTGCTCCTGGGGCTTCCTCTACCTGAGCTGAGCAAGGAAGATACACACCGATTCTTGAACTAAACTCAAGAAGCTGGTTGATCTAAAGAAGCTCGATCCAGCTGCTTAAATAAAATCACCACTGGTGTGGTTTCCTCCTATAGTTGCTGTATCCTCCGTTCCAGAAGGTGGCCCTTCAGCGCCTTACAGCTCCCCCCTTCGGAAGCAATGCTAGGCCTCCTGACTTTCCACTGCTGAGGAATCTGGTGATGATCACACATTCACCCTTAGTGCCCTCTGCTTACTGGAATGTCCCTTTCTCAAAAATGCCAACAAATATTTCCTGGCATCCCTTCAGCTCTGGAGAAGCCCAACATCCATCTCAGAACCAATTGCCCAGACCAGGAGAATGTAATTCTCTCATTGACTTAGCCACAGATCCTATGCTTTGAAGTGTCTAGACACACGTAAGTGTCTAGACCATTCGTAAGGGATGAAAGGCACAATTACCCAGAATTACAGGACTAAAGAGCTACGAATGGCTATCCCACCTCTTCAGCAACTGGAGGAAAGAATAACCTAAGATTTGTCTCAGCCCAACAAAGTTACCTGGAGAAGGAAGTTGGGGGCTGTGTCAATTACATCATCTCGTGTCAACTTGAGACTATTAAGAGTGAAGGCGTGGAGTTTAGCCTGTCAATTAGATCACAGCTTGATGACCTCATTTGGAGGCGCTAACTTGATACATGGCTCTCTGGAGGCAAGGCACACATACTCTCCCTGAAGACATTCTTTTTGACAAGCAAGATGGAGCTATGCTGATGATAGCTAGAGCCCTGGAGCTGAAGGAGCCACATGGAGACCCACACCACGGCTAAGATGCTTCCACCACCACTGGGCCCACAAGATTTTCCACTCATTGGCCTGTGATCATCCTGCATTCGGCGTCATTGCATGACTGCATGCATCTAAAAGGGAATTTATGAATTAGTATCAACGTATGGGGTTGTGTTGGACATATGAACTTGATCTGGACTGGGATGGAATGTTTTTTTAAATGTACAATTGCTCTTACACCCCTGAGTGTCTATGAATTTGTTTCACTTGTCAACCCAGACTAACACAGGGGACAGTGGTGGACTCCTAATTTCTCTCAAGTTTCTTTTCTTCTTATTTGTTCATTTGGTGCTACCGAAGGATGAAAACAAACAGTATCAACTTTCAGTGATGCAAACTTCATCCCTTCACCCCACAGCTCAACCGTGCATGCGTACATGCGTGTGTGTGTGTGTGTGTGAGAGAGAGAGAGAGAGAGAGAGAGAGAGAGAATGCCAGATCAGACACTAAATGCATATTGCCTTCTCCATTGTCCTCGTCTTCTTTTGGAATAGAGGGAAGTTTGGGGATTGAAAGCCCAGCCTTACAGATACAAAGTAGTCCGAGCCAAGAAATATAGACCACACATTAGATGTGATTCTGACACTCAACATAGCCTTGCCTGAGACACGGCCAACCATGGGGCAGGTCCCTTAAGACTGGGACTTTGGGTACCTGTCTTACCCAAGTCAAGGGCAGCCTCTCCCAAAGAAGAGCCCACAACCTCAGCCTCTGGCGCTAGCCAGGATAAAGTGAGGAGGGTGGGGATGTCTGGAAGGGTCTCAGGCCTCCAGCTCCACAAATCATCCCGTTTTAATGTAAACGATGATTGCCAAGAGTACAGCCTGTTTTCCTGCGTCAGCAGCTCAGTGACTAATGCCCCAAGATAAATGGCTTTGTTTTGCCTGTGTAGAGTGATTCAGTAACCCTTCCCTGCTTCCACTGTAGCCTCTCCAGCACCCTCTCAGTTGAACCCTGGGGCTAAGGAAGTCTAGGATCCAGGCCCTCCCTATCCAAAGAGAGGCCAGAAATCTGTCCTGTCATAGACACTGGCCCCCCCTGCAACAGGAGTCCATGTCCCAGACGTCAGGGAGGGACAGGTGAAGACCTGAACTGATTGGGTCTGTAGCAGATCTGTTGGGCGTCCTGAGCAAATGCCTGTAGCGGAAGCTAGCTTGAATACAAGCTCTTCCTTCCAGCTGGGGTTGGATCAGGGACTCCAGAGGACCTGGGAACATTAGAACTTGGGTCCTAAGTTGGCAGGGGGAAAAGGTAGCTAGAGATCATGCCACCATATGGTGCAATATGGCTATAATTAAGCTGAGGATTCAAAAACAAAATAACCCACTCACATACAAGGAAAACACTAGTTTTTGAGATCCAAGTGGCTAAGAATCTGAGCTCGAATACTTACCGATCGTGACCCAAGGGGTTGACTTGCCACAGATGAAGAAACTGGGACTTGTCGTATCTACGCAACTCACCCACGGTGATACATGGGGCTCTTGGCAAAATCTGAAGTCAAGTCAGAGCACACAGCCAATATAGGACTCACGTTGTGGATGTCTTGCTGCAGAGAGGAGTATACCCATGAAGAGGCAGCTGCAAGAGTATGTCATTTCGGGCTGAGCCCCAGTGTCGTAGTGGTTGTGTGTGGGACTGCGGCCCATGGGGTTGGCGGTTCAAATCCAGCAGCAGGTCTCCAGGAGCAAGGCTGGGCCTCCTACTCCCACCAGAGAGCAGTGATCCCCTCCACCACCAAAAAAGAGGGTGTCATTTCTAGGAAGAAATTTTCCTGAAGAGCAAGACAGGAAAGAAGTAGGGAATCAGGTAGCAGAGAATCAGGAAGATGCAGATGGAATAAGGAACTACAGACTTTTCTCAGGAAAAAGTCAGATGGGACAGGAGGCCGGACCACCACCAACTGCCACGTGGGCTGGCCAGGGCATAACTCCAGGTGGGCACCTGTCTCACAAGCTGAACGTGGGTGCCATGTGGTGACCCTGGTTGAGATTCCTAGCCCACATACAGGGAAGAAATCTTGTCACCAGCACAGAAACATCTTCCCTGAGAGCAGAGTGTCACCGGGGCAGGCAGCTAGGACCAGTTAGCTGTGCAGGTTGGCGGTCAAGGAGGACGGCGATAGGTTCTCTTCCAATCTTTCAAAGAGCCATGCCACCATGAAAGCATGTGCTGAAAGAAGAAGAAAGGGGGTCGGAGACTGAAGAAGGAAGAAAAGTAGGTAGAATATCAGATAATCCAGCACCATGTGTTCATAATAAAAAACAATCCCTTTATTTTAAAAAAGAGGGGCTGAGCCCCGGTGGCATAGTGGTTGTGCGTGGGACTGCGGCCCACTGGGATGGAGGTTCAAATCCAGCAGCAGCTCTACAAGAGCAAAGGCTGGGCCTCCTACTCCCACCACCAGAGCGTAGCGATGCCAAAAAGAGAGAGAGATAAAACCAGGGTAGTCTATCCCCAAAGTCAGCTAGTATGGAATGAAGTGGGGACTGGGGACTCCATCTCTCCACCCACTTGATACTCCAGGCCTTCCTCCTTGCCTAATGTGGCCTTGTTTTGCCACACTGCAAATCCTGTGCTTTAGATTTCAAACATCTCTCACTTTCTGGCCACCGTTTGGTTGGCGGGGCATGGGATGCATGCCATTCTTAGGCCAAGGCATTTAAGTATCCCTATGAAATACCGCCACAGTAGCCAGCAAGCCCCCCACCCCCACCCCTGGCTTGCCATCTACTCAAAGACACACAGGGCGGGTGTCCAGCCAACCCACAAGGGCCATGTGGCAACCAGATGAGAAATCAGCATTTCTATTGTTTGAACCGGCTGGGACTTAAGACTGTTACTGCAGCACACCTTCTCCCATCCTGGCTGCTATACAGGATGGGGTCCTCCGGGGGCCGTGAACCCTGAGAATGCAATATTGCTGCCTGGGTGTTGGAGCTGCACAGGTCAGGGAAGACATCCCCTATAAGTCAGTCTGAGGCCAGTCTGCAGATAGGCATTCATCTTTCCCTTGAATTATTTTCTCTCCTGCTTCAGCATAGCAGAGCCCTCATCGCCCAGTCCCAAATTTCTAAAAGACAGCTACAGGGAAAGTTAGAATATGAACCAGTCCCTTCGGCCAAAGGTTATTCTGAGGCTGCCTGGAAACTGGAAGGGATCCTGGAACGTGGGGCTCCGAGGGATCATCTGTGGAAGAGGTGAGAGGGTGTTGAGTCGAGAGATTTTCCCTCGCAGGAAAGACGTCTGACCGAAAGACGTCTGACCGGTGAAGGCTCCCAAGTCTTTTCTACCACACCTCCTTTTCTTCCACCCCAGGTTACTGATGATTCATTTTTCACTCGATCAGCTCCTCCTCCGAGTTCTCCAGAGCCCCACCTCACCTCACTCCTCACCTCCTAGAGTGCATTATGAAACATTTCATCATCCTTCCCTACATGATGCGCCCCGTCTCTTCCAAAAGATGCACAAAGAACTGCACCATTTTCTGGGAGCAGCAGCAAATCGCGGAGTCCTTCCTAATCCTTACGCATCTCTGAATAATGCCTACAGTTAGGCTAGGCTGTCAACCAGCAGGTTAGAGGTTCAAGTACACCTAGAGGCACTGTGGAAGAAAAACATGGAGATTTTTTTAAAATCCATTAAGAACCCAGGTCTACTGAGAAATGGATGCGGCACCGTGAGTTTCAATCGACTTACTAGCACAGGGTATTTGCTCTAACTCTAACTCTTCCTCCCTAGCCAAAGTGAATGATCTAGAAATGATGTTGGAAGTGGACATCACAGCCGGGGCCTGTGGTATCAGTCAGGAGAAGAGTACAGGAGAAAACAGCCCAACCTCTGAGTCTAGACGTGGCGTTCATTTCCAACACTGCCAGGTGCCAGCTGGGTGTGTTGGGGCACGAGACTGAATTTCGGTCTCCCTTCCTGCATCTGTGAATTGATCACCATAGTTATTTACAGCCCCTCCCGATGTGATCGTATGCTTCTAAGGATGACGTGGCAAGATATGGGACTCTGATAAGTGGCGTTTACTCTTGGTGTGCTCAGCAAGCAGTCAGTAAATCTGTACTCAGAAAAGCAGGAAGAAGGTTGGGGTGTATGCAAGGGGGCCTCGTGGGACCCCAAGAGCCCTGCCAGCTGGAGCAGCCCAGTGATGAACATGCCGGTTGCCGAGCCTGCCGACCAGGCAGAGGTTCTAGCGCCTGGGCTGCTTCCCGGGCAACAGCTCCCAAGTCAGTCAGTGCTACCTCAAGTGAACTTTTGAACTTTTTTGTTCAGTATCCAGAACAATCCGAACACCAGTTCTGGGAAGAACTCTTCCTTAGTTTTATCCCCATCCATTTCTGTCATCATTCTCTGGTTTCTGCCATTGGATTGTTTTATTGCCCGCTTTTGACCCATAAGCTATCAGTGGGGCTGTCAATGAACCCTGCCAGCCTTCCCCCTCCAGGCCAGTGTGGACCAGGCTCTGGGGCAGTGAGGATGGTCAGGTCCGAGCGCAAAAAGAGCAGGGAGAGCGCCCGAGGGAAGAAGACAGGGCAGCACTCAGCAAGGACTCCTTCTTCCTGAAAGTGTCCCCAAGGGGAGGATTGACCATCAGATAGTCCCCCGTGCCTCAGTCATTTTGTTCCACCCTAATATGGATACCCTCTCCTCCCATGATCTCATTTTCTGACAGTATGCTTCTATGACAAGAGTAAAAATTCTACAACCTGATTTTTTTTTCTATTGTCCATGTATGTCCGGTAGGAATGAACACCAAAGTGCAAGGCATGAAGATCCCTGAATGGGAGAGTTAAGTCTGGGAGTGTCAACTTAGCTGGGCCATGTGTCTCAATAGTTTGGCAGTTACGTAATGATGTCATTGGGCAGTGATGTCATAATGTGATTTGATCGTGTGCAGCGATGTGAATTGGCAGGGACATCATGATGGAGCTATCTTCCGTGGTGTGAACTGATGTCATTGTCCTGCATTTTTGAATCGTGTGATTGTCACATAACAACTTGGTGTTGGGGACCTACACTTAGGTTAATAAGTGAGCAGAGCATAGGTAGCAAATGATTATAAGGGACTTTCAGGTCAAGTTGGCAGAGGAAGCAGGCATTCATCGCCCCTCTATCCCAACATATAGAAATGACAGATATGCCTATGGATTATAGCATAATCAGCTCGTTGCACTAAGGAGAATGGAAAAAGAAAATTCCCCATCAGTCAAAATGTGGAAGGAAACCACAGGGGAGGAGAAGGAGCTACAGCCCAGTAAGAACACTTGTCCAAGGGAGACTGGACTGACTCCACTCACACACCTGGGGATGTGTCCAGAATTATGCTGTCTATTAAAAAAATAGAGATAGTTCAAGGAAGCAATTGGGATCCTGTCCTGTTCCCTGTCATTTATTCCAGAACTACCACACCCACACGAAGAAGACTCCTAGACAAAACTGTTAGCTAATTCTGGCTCACAACGCTGAACCTCATGGAGAAGGGGCTAAGATAATCAGAAGACCATCCATAGGGAAGATGAACTGGTGAGAATCCCTCCAGGAAGGACGAAGATTACCCCACAAGAGAATAGAAATGAGAATGCATGATTTCCAAACATTCACATGAAAAACACAGTAGCAAAAACTCAATTCAACAAGAAGCAAGAATAAGGAAGAAACAAGAATGCAAAGAACAAACCTGGGAAAAAGAAACAAAAATGATATTGCAGAAGTGAATTCGAATATTGATATTTGTGATCATATAAATTGTTTAGGTCTTGTTAAGAGACAGAGAATTTAGCACTCGTCTTTTTTCTTTTTTATACCTGTTTGGGCTATTTACAAAATAATTATTTAAAATTTAACAGAAAGGTTAGAAGTAAAGTTATGCAAGACAGACATACATAATACACACATTACTTCCCAAAAGGGAACTGTTGAGATATTGTCATTAGAAAACATTAACTTTACAGAGACATTTCCTAGTTTTCTAAAGAGCTGTCCACTGAAATTATACAACAATAACATCTTGTATGTGACAAAGTTAGTGATTGTTAGTGAGATGAAATGGATTGGTATAGGCCATATTGAATCAGAAAACCACATGGCTTACTATGCTGGGAATAAAACAATCAACAGAAATGGCATCACATTCAGCAAGACAAAGGACATTTCAAGGTCTATCTTGAAGCACAATGCTGTCTGTGATAAGATGATATCTTTCTGTCTCCAACGAAATCCAATCAATACAACTATTATTCAACTTTACGCACCAACCACTCAAGCTTGTGAGGAAGAAATTGAAGAATTCTGCCAGTGTCTTCAGTTTGAAATTGATCAAACATGCAATCAAGATGCATTGACAATTATTACCCACTGGAATGCACAAGTTGGAAAAAAGATGAAGGAGCAGCAGTTGGAAAATGTGGTTTGGGTTATAGAAACAAAGCTGGAGGTTGCATGATAGAGTTTTGCAAGACCAATGATTTGTTCATAGCAAATAACTTTTTTTCAACAATACAAATGGTGAGTACACACATAGACTACACAGATGGAATACACAAACACCAAATTAACTGCATCTGTAGGAAGAGACGATGGAGAAACTCAAACTCAGCAGCTAAAACCAATCTGGGAACTGACTATAGAACAGATCATCAGTTGCTCATATGTAAGTTTAGATTGATGCTGAAAACAATTAAAACAGGTTCAGTATAGCCAGAATATGCCTTAAGTCTATCCCACCTGAATTTCCAGAACATCTTGTGGTGGTCATGTACCTATGTCAATTTCATGATTGAGATGTGGGGGTGGAGTCTAGCCTATTAATCTGGAGACAGTCATTGAGTAGCCAATGAGGGCTTTGTCTGGGCATGGTTTTTTCCTAAGAATTCGGGAAAGTCTCACGGTATTTCCCTTGTAGAGAGGAGAGATCATGTTTCCCAGTTGTTGGGAGTTGTTCAACTGACAAGACAGGATGACAGTGTCCAAGGAACCGGAAGAGCCGGAGGAGAAGCCACACAGCCTTACCCTGATGGAACCAGATCTCTGAAGCCAGAAAAGCCACAGAGAGACCTCTGCCAGTGCTGAGTTGTTTCCAACACCAATGGATACTGCTGATGGACCCTGAGCCCCGGGAATAAGGAGCCATGAGGGGACACCTGCCAGAGCCAGGACTCTGCACCCACTGACCTGTGACTTTGTGAGTGGGAAGGAGACTTTATAAACTGGTATCGGATCTATGGGATAATATCGGGTTTATGACCTTGGACTGAACTGGGTTGGGATGTTTTCTCAATGTTCCATTCCTCTTGTATGTAAACCTTTCCCTTACATCCATACACGTGTCTATGAATTTGTTTCTCTAGACTAACACACATCTCAAGAACACATTTGCTGCCTGGAACACTAATGACAGAAGACCCGCTGGGCTGTGGAAGAACATCAAGAACATCATTTATGAAGAAAGCAAACGATCCTTAAAAAGACAGGCAATAAGGAGAAGATTGGCTTGGCTGTCAGAAAAGACTCAGAAACTTACTCTTCATCATAGGCCTGAAGAAGTCAAGTAGTTGAACAGGATGGCACGGCCCTTAGCCTCCAGGACTTCAGACATGCTGTCAAGAGTGGCAAGCCCCTGGAGGTGGGTATCATATTTGGTAACATTGAGGGGCAGTGAAAAAGAGGAAGACCTTGGACAAGATGCATTAACACAGTCCCTACCATGGTGGTCTCAAACATAAGAACCATTTTGAGGATAGCACGGGATTGGGCAGTGTCCCGTTCTATAGTATACAGGGTCACTCTAAATCAGAACCAACTTGATGGTATCTACCAACAACATGTAGCCAAAGAACACTGGTTCAAAATTTGTACTGACAGTATTGAAAGGAGAACGTGACGCAGCCTCCACCTGAGACTAACCCAACCCATACCAAACTTACCGCCACCGGGTTGAGGCTGACTCCGTGGCCTCGGTGGGTTTCTGAGACTGTGTGTCCCATCTTTCACTTGCAGAGCTGCTAGTGATTTTCAACTGTGGAGAAGGAGATCCCAGCCCAATTTGGAGCAACCCCACCACCTGGGCTCCTGAAAGTAGACCACACTACCACCACAAGTAGTAGATCCCATAATCCAAAATGATTATGTTTATACAAGATTGAAATAAAACCATTTTAATACTAACATGATACCAAAGTGGATATAATAGAGCCATTTTGTACTTGTGGTAGGCTTTGTGTCTCCTGGAATGGGCCAGCATTCTAAGTAGTTTGGCAGTTAAGACCTAACAATACCTCCATGATGCAACCCAACACAGTGCTATCAGCCCCAAAGTGGGATCTGCTACGAGCAGCCAATCTGTTCTAAGAAGTTTAGGGTTAGACACAATTCCCTGATTCAGGTCACAATCTGCTTTTGTTTTCTGGTTCTGGATCCTGACTCTGATTCATCGACGCTTGGTTCTTTAGACTTGAACCATATGACCTGCCGTATTGTTTGTCAGTTCTGGGAATCAGCGGCAACCTGCTACCTGGCACGCCACACTTGGATTCATTCGTGTCTACAGCTACAGGCCAAACTGCTGGCCTGGATGCTTCCTGCCTATCTTGAGCTCGTCAATCCCCACAGCTGCACCCATTAGGAGAAGCCTCCAGTCTAACATCTGACCTGTGGACTTGGAGCCTGCTCGGTTGTAGATTTGCCCACTTCTATAATTCTGTAAGCAATTTTCTTGATAAATCGATATATATACATATACATACATATGTGTGTATATATACGCACACATCTCTCTGTATATATACATGTATATATACATATATATTTATGTGACAGGTTTTGTTTCTCTAGAGAACCTAGCTTAAGACAGTACTTTGCAGCCAATAAATTAAAAATACTCATTCCTTTCAAGTGTATACAGGTCATTTACAATATTTAACCTTGACTGCATGTCAGAGGAAGTCTTATATAATGCCAAAAAGACTTAATATGATACAGACCACATGTTCTGATTGCCACGCAATAAAACTCAAAATAAAGCATTAAAAGAGAGCCCTGAAAAAAGAAGTCCCATATGTTTGGAAACAAACAAGGCAAAAAATACCTCACTGTGAAATACTTTCTTGGTTACAGGGGAAACCATAATAAAAAGTTATGACCATTTTAGAACTGAACAGTGATCATCTTGGCACATTGAAATTTATAAAGCTGTACCCAGAGGACAATATTAAGTTTTAAATGTATTTATTCTACACCATGAAATCAGTCAACAGAGAATTCATTTATAGAGATTGGGGATAGAATCATGGCGCACTATCTAGGAGATAGAAAACTGGATGAAGTAGAAAAGAACGATGGAATGAAAAGTGTCCATCTGAACAAAGGAGAAACTGACAGAACAGGTAAACCTTTGGTAAAGATGGAAAGAAAAAGAAGCCAACCACTTAGCATGATTTACTGTGACTAGTATCAATAAGTAGACCTGATGACAAATTGAGTCAAGTTGAGGTGTGGCTCTTCCTCATCATCATTCCTTAGTGAAAAAGAGGACCAGGTGGACCATGAAGATCTTTATCCCTACGGGTGCCCAGGGGAGATAACAACTGTAAGTCTTCATGCTAGTCAGACTCAAACCCAAGATTAGTAACACTCCACATTAATGCTGCCCAGTTAACATCTAGAGCTGAGGATTCATGTCCCATAGAACAGAAGAGCATGATATCACAAAGTGAAGGACAACCATAGAGAGCTGTGACTCATGGTCTAGCAAAGTTGACACAATATTAATCAGTACAACTTCCAAAAGATTGTGTGCAAAAAGCCCTCAGAGAGGGTACATAGAAGATATGGATCCTATAGCAAAAGGTGGTGAAGACATCAGACAAAATAGCTCCTGGGGTCTTAAAGGCGTGGTTCAAGCATCCATGTAAGTGAGATGTTCACTAAGTCCACATGGAAGAAGCACACCAACATCTGTCACCAAACGATTGCAAATCATGTAATCTGAAGTCAAAGGAGGGATTAGGATCAGGGAGGGCCTAGATGTTGAGAATCGGTTTGCAGAAGGCTTTGAATGAAAGTGGGAGCCCAACTACACAGGAAATAAGCCTCCAATGATGATCTCCTTCTAGCCATAATTAAGGGAGGGGAAGAAAGTGGTTACTAAATAGAGTGCTTTAGAGAAATGATTATAGAAGATCAAAAGGATAAGCCTGACGTGAAGGGTTAGAACCTTGTCAGTTGATCTTTCCCTCTGATGCATGTGAGGCCTGATCTAGTTTCCAACATTTTCTGTATTTTTGTTGTCTATTTGTTCATGTCGGGGGTGTTATGTCATTGGGGGGTCACCCTCTTGAATTTTTGCTATATGTCTTTCTGTTTTTCATTATATGAATTCCAAAATTGGTGAACTTAGAGGGACAGCAAGTAGAATAAAGGTTTCTCAGGGGGTGCAGTGGTGATGGAGGATGGGGTAAAAGGGGGCTGATGTCAAGGAGTTCAGAAAAGAATGTCTTGAAACTGATTGTGGTAGCAATTGTACAATACTGCTTGGTGTGATTGAACTATGGAATGATACGATATCTGTATTAACTCCCCATAAAATGGCTAATTTCTATAATAATAAAAGCTATAATGTATTTGTTAGGACATTGCATAGATATTTTTATTCAAGCATCAGAATATATTTCACTCACTTGTTCTACTGAAAAATGCGTGCAGAAAAATTCTACAGCTAAGCAAGAAACACATTGGAGTAAAGAGTTTGAGGAAAGAAGAAAGCTTGGAAAGAAGAAAGCTTTCATGACAAAGAAAATTAGTAAAACTCAAGGTTAATTTATTTCAAATGTATAGTGACATGATTTACAATAGTATGAACATGATTAAAAAGGCAACTGGATTTCCTAAAATAATTTTTGAAAAAGATAATACATAAAAGTAAGAAAGCAATTCATAATAGTAATCTTAATCTCAAATGTCTTTATCACAAGAAAGGAAACTTTAAAGCTTCAAGTCTTCTTACACAAGGTTGAATATGTGTATACTATTCTCTATTTGAAGTCTTTAAAGAAATAGTATAGACATATATCATCAGTATCTATATAGGAAGGGTATTCAAAAATTTTTAGGAAAAAGTGCAAACAAAAAATAATGGGATTTTCCGTGACATGTGAAACCCCTTTATATAGACTGATATTTATGTAATTAAAGAAACCAGTTGTTCTTAGTGTCTGTAGAGTCAGCTCTGAGTCATAGTGACCACCTCAAAAGTCACTGCCATAGAGTTGAACCTGACTCATAGCGACCCAAGAGGACAGGGCAGAACTGCCCCTGTGGGTTTTCAAGGCTGTCATTCTTTACAATAGAAAGTCTCGTCTTTCTCTTGAGAAGCAGCTGGTGGTTTCAAACTGCTGACCTTGTGGCTAGCAGCCCATCACGTTGTGTAATAAAACGTCAAGCTGTCCTGTGTCACCTTCATGAACGTCTGCATTTGGGGCTGGGGGTAGACTAAAAGTGGTAATCCGACTCTCTGAGTTCTACATATTCAAGGGGGTAAAAAGAACAAAAGAACAAGGCATAAAATAAAAAGGGAAAGTGTATGGAAAGACCACCCAAGAGCTGAAAAATGTGTCACCATCATGATGGGACTGATTCAAATGCTTGACTAGCACCTTGGGACTAAAGTAATATTGAGCATCTCTTGCGACTGGGACTCCTCCTTGCCTCCCATCTCCGAGTTTCTCCTCCTGACTTGAAGCACTTCGTGACCTCTCCAGGAACCTAGGTGGTGCAGTGGCAGATGCATTGCGTTGCTAAACCAAAAGGTCAGCAGTTCAAAGTCATGAGCTGCCCAGTGGGAGGAAGACGAGGTTTGCTACTCTTACCAAGAGAAACCCACAGGGGCAGTTCTGTCCTGTCCTACGGGGCCACGGGGAGATGGGCAATTTCATCTCAATGGCAGTGAGTTTGGCTTCGGGTGGGAGGGTCTTCTGCTTCCCCGTCTACCTGTAGGAAGAGAACCATGGTGTAAACAGTAACAACTGGAGCATTCCCTTCGATGGCTCCCTGAAGGTGGAGGACCATCTTCCATATAAGCCCAAACTGACTGCTAAGATTCAAACACACTGCTCCTGCCCTCTTTCTTTATCCTCTTCTGACAGCTGCCATACTTCCTATGACCCCCTACTGCTCTCCAGAGTTTGAGAATTCATTGCAATGGCCACACAGAACTCACCGACAATGCTCATGGATATGGAGGTATATTGGGGGAGCTAACAGGTTACAAAGTACTAAGAATACAGTGTTTTGTCCACAGAATCCCTTCTCAGACCTGGTAGGGGCCTCTCAGCCATGTGGCCTCTTGTCCACTGTCTTCATCGGCCAGGAAAACGATCCATTACTCTGCCCCAGGTTCTCTGAGCTGCTTTTCTGCTCAGCCTCTTGATCTTGGTGCTCCAGTCTTTGGTGCCTCTGCGGCCTGAGCTATTTTAGGCGGGGAACTCGCACACTTTCCACTGATAACTCTTCTTTCTTCATGGTGGTGAGACTCCCTCTTTTCTTGTTTCTGTGAGGGTTCACTTACAGGTTCAGTGAAATGGCAACCATGACCATTTCCTCTATTAATGATTCATATGTACTATTTGCATGAATAGTATGGTGGGAGTTAAAAAGACATGAATAGACGAGCCAGAGCCAAGTGAAATAATTTCACTTCATGACAAGTATCATCGTCCAAATTACTCCTCCATAGGGTAGATTATGATTGTTCGCATGAAGAGCTAAATGTCTACCTCTGGAACTGAGGTTAGGGCCTTACAGGAATCCTATAAAGTAGGATGTTTTCTGGGGAAGGGGCAGACAATCTCCTAGCTGTTCGATTTGCAGAGACAAATACCTACAAAGCAATCATAGTGTCTGAGAAGGTAGAATTCTGAGTGAAAAGGCTTTAAAATGGAGGAAAGAGTGATCCTGTATTGGTCAAAGGCACTGACGAAATGCCAGTGTAAGAACATTGAATCTATGTGCACTGAACATAGCATCAAATGTGCAAGACCTTAATGATTGGAAATAAAACAGAAATGGAAGAAAACCCCATGACAGAAAGTTCCTTACCATTTTGCAGAGATCCTCTGGTAATGATTTCTTTTGGAAGAATTGATACTAGATGCGTCCCAAGAAGTTGGAGATGAATGATGTTCAAAATGGTCAACTCTTCCAAGATGTGATAGATGTAATTCTGCTCTGTTCCCCCCAACCCCCAACCCCACTCCTCCCTTGAGCTAGTCCCTCGTGCGTTGCCTGGCTTCTTTGATGTGCTGCAACACCCCCCTGAAAACTCACGAAACTCTGAGAAAATGTCTCACGTGGTGCTGGGTACTGTGCGGTTCTAAACCTGAAGGTCTGGCAGAGGTCAGTTCAAATGCACACGCCAAAAACGTCTTTCAAAATCTTCTTGCTTCTACCCAAGCTAAGCCAGGAAATAGGTGTGGCTTCCCAGGTGAGGTGAGGTGTGTCAAACTGTCCTGGGTATCAGTAGCTATACCTCCCCCTAGAAAAACAAAGAATGATGTCTTCTGCTGCACCTTCTGCAAGGGTACAACAATGCCCCCAAGGAAGGCAAGGGAATGACTTGGTTCACATCCTCAACTAAAGTCAGGTTTTCCCCCTACCCTCATCCTGTCCATTTCTGGAGTAGAAAAGGGCCTTCACAATGGGATGATAGCCACACACATAGAGTGCAGAATTATAATACACGACAGATGGACTTATGGTTGGACGCGGCCCATTAATTGACTGTAACTCAGATTCGGTAGCTAGAAAAAAAATACGAGTTAGTTAAAATTATTACTTTTTATAAAGTTAAGTGATCTAAGTCAAAACACATTCGGCGGGGGGGCAGTTGGTAAAGCGTGCCACAATAGCCCTTTGTCTCTTTGTCAAAAAGGCAATCAAAACTAAAATTAATGATTGTTAAGAAACAATGGAGAGTATTGCAGAGAGAAAGCACAGGGCTTTAAAAAGCAGAAACTCTGTAGCTGTATATGGTTTTCTCATTAAACAGAAGAAAGACGTTAAATGAGCTAAGTACTCAAGGCCAAAGGCAAGTGAAATAGCAAACATGTGACCCTATAGAAAACCCTACAGAGAGGGAATCTGAAGATGAATGCGATGATAAATTATGAATGCTGGAGGAGCTCCAGGAAGACAGCTAGCAGATAATGAGCACGGGAAGATCTCCTCAGCCGTGACCCAAGAGGTGCCAAGGATCTCCTGCCCTTCCCGGCAGTGAGAAAATCAACTTAAAAGTTAAGTAGAGCCAAAGGTCTAAAGTGGGAGAGCAGCAATACCTGCCGGCAGACTCCACTGAGGGCCAGTCAGAGCCCCTTTGGTGAGCCCCGCGGCTCCCAGGCACAGCCCATTTCTCCGCAACCCAGAGGGAACCCAGCCAGCCAATCTGCCCTTGCGAGGAGAGCAGATAGAAGACAGCTTTGTGCATTCCCAGTGCACGTGCTACTTTGTTCCATTTTCCCCCATTTTTCCATATTTCTTGCTTTGCTTTCTGGTGCCTTTCTCTACTATGCGCTCTCCCTTCGCCACATAATAACACAACACTTCCAAAAGAGCAGGAGTCATCCCCACCCACGAGGCGGTTTCCTTTTATACTTTATTTCTTATGACTTTTGTACTTTCCTTCTATGATAATACCTTTATTATTTTTCTTAGTTCTCTCTCTCCTTTCTCTTGTGATGTCCTCTTACCCTCCTGAAGATAGAGGGAACTGGAAAACAATGAAAAAAAATCAATAAGTAAGTTTTTTTTAAAAGAATTAGCAAAGTTGACACACCACTGGCAAACTTAACGGAAAAGAAACAGAAGGTGAGATGCCTATACCTAGAATTAGAGTTGTAAGAGGTGACATCACATCAAATCTAAATGAAAGAAAGCAGACTAATAACATATTACTATGAAAGTCTGTACTTCCAAACTCCACCCTCCTGAGAAAGTGCATGCCCCCCAGGGGAGAACAGGCAAGCTTGTGGATTCCAACAAACCCACTCAAACAACCGCTTTGGTTGATTTGTTAGTTTTGCCTCTGAAGGCAAGGTCTTGCTCACCTTCGCATTGTCATAGCAACAGAACTTAACACCCACACCCACGTCCCAGCAAGTCCTGCTCACATTCACACTATCATAACGACAGAACTTAACACTCACCCAATCCACACCCAAGTCTTTGTCTCTGTTCCTCCTTTTCCCTGTGGTACGTCCCCTTATCTTTTCTGTTTACTTGGCCTCAGTTTCCTCACAAAATATATTTCCATGAAGTATACTAATTCTTTTTACCCTCTCTTAAAATACCTAACCCCCCCCCCCTTTTTAAGCAAACCTGTTGGTCTATCCAGATAGTCGCTCATTGCTACTATCTTTACTTTGATTTTATTCTCTCTTCATCCCTGCCCCTCACCTGCCCTACTTACCCATCTGTCTCCCCTTTTCTCTGTTTCACCATCACCATTTTACACTTTCTATTAGACCGCTCCTACATCAAGAGACAGGGTCAAATACCTCTACCCAACCCAGCAGCTCACACACCACTGTTAGACATTCCACAAGGCCAAGGAAGTAACAATTGAAGTAAATCCACAATACCAAGAAAAGCAGACACAAACAACCCAAAATCATCTAAACCCAATGGGGTACTCTGAAAAAGAGGCCCTGGAACTACCAGAAACAGAACTTACAATAATGATATTTAGCTCTTTTTAAGACATTCGTTCTCAACCTTCCTAATGTCACAACCCTTTAATACAGTTCCTCGTGTTGTGGTGACCTTTCAACCCTAACAATTATTTTTGTTGCTACTTCATCACTGTAAGTTTGCCACTGTTATGAATCAGGCGACCCCTGTGAAAGGGTTGTTCAACTCTAAAAGGGGTTGCAACCCACAGGTTGAGAACCTCTGTTTTAAAAGATGTACAGAACTGGAAAACAATGAAAAAAAATCTGCAAGACAAGTTTTTTTTTTTAAGAATTAGCAAAATTGACAAACCACTGGCAAACTTAAAGGAAAAAAAAAACAGAAGATGAGATGCCTATACCTAGAATTAGAGATGTAAAAGGTGACATCACATCAGAGCAAATGAAAAAAAAGCAGAATAACAATATATTACTATGAAAGTCTGTCCTTCCAAAAGTTTGATAATCTAGGAGAAAATGAAGAAATACCTAGAAATATATGATCTCTACAAATTAAAGCAGACAAGTGCAGATAATCTGAACACACCCTTCACATGAAGAAATAGACTGTCATCAAAAAAAAAAACTTCCTTCCAAGAAAAGACCAAGACCAGATGGCATCACAGGAGAATTTTACCAAGCATTGAGGACAGAGCACTCATCAATTATACACAAACTATTCCAGAATATAGGGCATCCTGGAATATTGGGACAGAAAGCTCCCAAATTCCTTCTAGGAAGTAACCTTAACCCTAAGACCAAACCCAGGCAAAGACTCCAAAAAAGCAGAAAGCAACTGCCCAATATCCCTCATGAATATGAGCACAAAAATCCTCAACAAAATTCTGACCAATAGGATCCAACAACCTATGTAAAAAAAACCCGTCATGACCAAGTGGATTTTATACCAGGGGTGCAAGGATGGTTCGATATTCAAAACACAAGCAAGGCAATCTACCACATAAATAAGATGAATAAGAGCCACACGATCACATCCACAGATAGTACTCTCTTCAATTTTGAAATTATTTCTACAGAAAAGGAAAAGCATACAAAGCTAATTAAAGCTTAAAATCCCAAGTATCTCAAAGAAACACAAACTTGTCAAAAAGAAAAGGTGAAGAGAAAAAAGGGTTATTCTGCCACATGAAATATTTTACCCTCATCTCAATTTCCACCAACTAGTGTTAGTCTCCACTGATGTTTCTCAGCTGAATCACTGATCATTTATAGCTATGATGGCTGACATGTGGTAATTTTCTAATCCCATCATCTCTTCTACATTAGTTGCAATTGTGCTCTTAAGGAAGGGGTTGGGTTTTTTTTCCCTTTTCTCCATTTATAAACTTATTTTTTCATGATCAATATGGACTCTTGAAGTCCTACTTTATTTACTGGCAAATTCAATTGCTCTTCTCATTTATTGCATAAGATGCCTCAGATTTGGTTAGTGGGAGCCCCTTTAATCCAGTCTCTATATCCTATTGGCCTGTACCCCGATTTCTTTTCAACCCAAGATGCTCCAGACTCATCTTGTTCTTCTTAGGTCTCAGTCCTAGAATTGGCCATTTCTTCCACAAGTGGTTTTTTTTGGTAGAGAATGATACTTAAAAACAAAACTCTGGACACTGGGTGTACTCATTACTATTAAGGTGCTATTGCTCCAAGGTGGACAGAGTTAGAAAGTCTATTTGTTTGTTTGTAGGAGGGAACTCCAAGATTGTTCCCAAAGACCTCCATCATCTGGTATTCAAGTCTTTATGCAATCTCGTCCCCTTATGGACTGTATCTAATGAATCACTTCAAACAAGCGGAATAGTTGGCTAACATGATGTAATGCCACTGTTGAGCTTAGCTCAAAAAAGATTACGACTTCTATGTTTGATAGAATGTCTTACGTTTTCTCACTCACACTGAGGGAAGCCAGCTGCCATATTGTGAGTTACTCCTTGTGGCGAGGCACCGAAAATGCCTCCAGCCCCTGAATGAATTCATCTTGCAAACTACCATGTATGTGAGCTTAGAAACAGATCTTCCAGAGCGAGCAGATGAGGCCACAACTCTGGAGGACTGTTTAGTTCTGACAGTCCTATCACAGAACCCGAGGCAGAGGACCAAGCTAAACCACTGCTGGATTTCTGACTCGCAGAAATTATGACATAATGAATGTGCAATACTGTTTTAATCCACTAAGTGTGGGGTTCATTTCTTACATAGTAATAGAAAGACACACACATACCAGGGGGTACTGCCCCCAAATACCATATTTTTTTCTCCAAAACTATGTATTTAGTTTTATTTTACAAAACAACTTTAGGGTGAGCCCCAGTGACGTAATGGTTGAGTGCGGGACTGCGGCCCATTGGGTTGGCAGTTCAAATTCAGCAATAGCTTTCCAGGAGCAAGGCTGGGTCTCCTACTCCCACCAGGCAGTGATGCCTCCAAAAAACAAAAAACAAAACAACTTTATATCCTTCAAAGCACTCGCCATTGAACTCACCATAAATACTCACGTATAAGCCAAGTTTTTCGGCACATTTTTAATGCCGTTTTGGTGGTAAAATTGGGTGCCTCAGCTGATATTCGGGCCAGTTTATCCTGGAGTTTATATAGTAACACATTCGTCAAATCTGCAATTCCATTCTTGGAAACATTTTCCAAGTTCATCTGTTTGATGGCTGCCAACACCTCCCTCATTCTTTAGTTTACCTCTTCTACACCGTCAAGGCACTATCCTTTCATGTCCCTCTTCATTTGCAGACACAAAAAGAACTCACACAGGGTGAGGTCAGGTGAGTGAGGTATGTGGGGCAAGAGAAGGATGCTGGGTTGTTGTTGGGGTTTTTTTATGTTTTTTTTTTGTTTGTTTGCCAAAAGCTGGCACACTGAGATGACTGTGTGAGCAGGTGCATTGTTGTGATGGCGAAACCAGTCCCCGGCCTGCCACAAATCAGACCTTTTTGTCACTACCTTTTCAGAAGCTCTAAATAAAAAGCTTGATTAAGAGTCTGACTTGGTGGAACAAACTTCAAATGCACTACAAGATGACATTTTTGTCCAACTGGGAAGTTGGCAGCTGTCCAACCCACTCTTTGTCATCAATCGACATCTCACCTTTTTTGAAATGAGAAAACCACTTGTACACTTGAATTTTCGTCATAACGCTGCCCTTGTAAGCTGTGTTCAACACCACAACAGCTTCTATGGTATTTTTCTTGAGCAGGAAAGAAAAAATTCAGTCACACGCTATTTTCTTAAATCGGCCATCACAAAACATGAGGTTCAAGCAAAACTGATTTTATGAAAAACTTCACTGTGACCAGAGAGAACCTTCCCAGGTGACACCACTGGGTGTACTCACTCCGAGCATGATGTTCAATGCTTGCTGGGCAGGAAAAAAATACATGATAGAAAAGATCTGCTCCACACAGCGCAATTCCAGTTTTGGGGTGTACCCCCACATATACCTGTATTCCTATATCTTGTCTATATATTATCCAGTGAAACGGATATCAAAATGTGTTACTCAAAAAATTCAAAATTCACACAAATAATGGTAGACTGAATTCAAGGTTGATACTTCAACTCCTGGAATGTAGACATAGATCCACATTAAGACTTTTTTTTTCTATTTTAAGTTAAAAAGGAGTTATATGGAGATAGCGGATAATATCAAGGGAAATCTATTTGAAATTCGGAGTCTTTTGAGATGTATTAATTGTGACTTTTGGGGGGAAGGCAAGACTAAGTAGTCAAGAGTATCTAATGGGCATCAATAAATAAGAACCCCAAACAATAAATATTGGAAAGGAGGGGGCATGGGGAGAAAGGAGGAACCCATCACAAGATTGGATATATAGTCCCCCTCCCCACTGAAGGTGACAAATAACAGAAATGTGGGTGAAGGGAGATCATGGACAGTGTAAGATATGAAATAATAATAACAATATGCAATTGACCAAGGATTCACAGGGGTAGAGGAGTGGGAGAGGCAGAAGGAAAAAGAGGAGCTTTTACCAAGGGCTCAAGTAGAAAATGTTTGGGAAATGATGATGGCAGCAGATGTACAACTATGCTTGATGCAATTGATGTGCGGAACGGTATAAGAGCCGTAAGAGCCCCCCAAAAAATCCTATGGGGCCAGATCGACCCTGTCTTCTATATAAAACAAATAAATAAATATTGGAAAGGAGAAGCACACGAATTTTTATATGCGTCCCTTAAGAACAAATATTTTAAAATCAATACTTTGCCCCCACATCAATAATAATCAGTTTGGAAACCCAAGAGGGAAAAAATTAATTTACAGTGTCAGCAAAAGACCACATAACTTACTAGGTTGACTCTAGTGAGAGACACACATTGAAGAAATGCAGACTCTTCCCGTTGGGTCCCATGGAAGGAGGCTCAAGTCAGAAGGGAAACATGCACCGACTTAGTAAGAAGATGTGTATTGCCTCCATGTTCTCTTGCCCTAAATAAATACCAATTAAGTGAAATCCTAAAAGCACCGTTTTTTGAAGCTTGACAATTATGAAATTTAAGTGAAAGAATGAATGCGCAAGTATATCCAGAGAATGGAACAGGAAAGAATTCAAATGTTGCCTACCAAATAATACCTCAATAACGCCAACTGAAAATCACTTGTCAAGTCAATGCCATGCGTGTCGGGGAAATTTCGTACTCCATAGGCATCCCAGTGGCTGTTTTTTCTGAAGTATTTTACTAGGCCTTTCTGCTGAGCATGTTAGCTATTTGCACAACTCAGGCCTGCTAACCACTGCTATATAGCATTTTGTGTGCCTGCACCGGACTGAGCACCACGCTGTCTTGCCAACAATTCAATGGGTTACAGCCGCCCAATATGACAGGAGAACTAAAGCATCAGAGGCAGTATTTGAAGCGAGGACTCAATAACTCCGAGCTTCAAGTTGAGCCCCTAGGACAATTAAATGTTTTATAAAGCTAGCAAAATTAAAACAACTTGGCATTGAGGAACGGTTCAATTGAATAAATGAGTACGGGGGGTGGGGGGAATCTGTATTCCTATCTCACTCCTAATGAAAAAATAAAATTATAGACTTATTTTTCTCCTACACTTTAATGTTTCCATGACTTACTGTGGTCAACAGTGTAAGGGGGAAATGTGTGCATTTCATTAATCTTTTCAAAGAGTTATGGGGTATATTTATAAAGTCTGCTAGTTTTCTTTTTATAATTCATTGTTTTCTTTATTACTCTGCCTTTTCTTATTTCCTTTGGTACATTTTGTTCTAAGAATTTTTTGTTTTTGTTTTTGTTTTTTACTTAAACACTTAGGGATTTGATTTTTGTTTTTGTTTAATAATGAAGCAATTTTTGACCATTTAGTCTACCAAATGAACTGTGTATTCTCTTCAAGCACTGAAAAAATTCTGTGGGGACGATTATCAGAATGGTCTTTAAAGTATAAATTAATTTGTGGTGAATGACATTTTCACATATTGAATCTTCCCAATAAAGAACCTCTCCCTCTACTTATTCAAGTGCTCTTTTATGTCGCTCAGTTGCAGTTATGGTCTTTATTCCTATGGGCACATTTTTCATTAGCTCATGTCAAGGAAATATGTATATTTCTTCTAACTCGTTATTGCTATTTATGAAATTGAAAAGAGACAACTCAACTTTGTTAACACACTTTACTTTGTAAGCCTTCTCTTTTGTTTTCCAGGGATTTTTAAGGTTGAAAACGCGTGTTATCTGCACAGCGTCATTTCAACTCCTCTGTCTTCCTTTTCCCGTTTTTCAGATCATTGCATACCTAAAACTTCTAGAGCGATGTCAACTTGTAATGGCTATGGTGGGCATGTACATCTAGTTTATAACTTTAATATAAGTATCTCTAACACTTCACTTTAAGCTTTTGTGAGATAAGAATCACGTGTAGTGGCTTTAAAAATACACAGAAAGATGTCGTGTCTCCTTGACCTATTCCCCCCAGCGATACTATCTTGCAAAATCATGATATATGATTATGCCCAGGATCTTGATATTGCTACAATTCTTATTCAGTTATTCCCAGTTTTGCCTGTACTTTTGTGTGCATTTGCTAGTTCCATGAAACTTTGTCCTATGTAGGGGTTCATTCACCACTAAAGTGAAGGGACAGAACTATCTGGTTATCATGGCGATCCCTCTTATCGTCTCACTCACCTCGTGTTGTCATAGTCACACCCACCTCCTCCTATTCCTACCCCCTGACAACCACCACTCTGTCCTTACAATTATGTAGATGGAGGCATGCAGTATGCAATCTACTGAGATTGACATAATGTCCTGGCAACTCATCCAAGTTATTTTGTATATCAATAGTATATTCCTTTTGATTGCTGAGCAGTGTTCTATGGTATGAAGGTACCACAATTTGTTTAATCATTGACCTGTTGAAGGCCTCTGATTTGTTACCAATTGGGAGATATTAAGCATATAGTGGATATCTATATCCACATAGAAACATAGATATATGTTTTCATGTAATGTTGCTGGATGGTGTGGTAGCTGCATGTAAGAAATTCCAATATGGCTATCCCATTTTCCATTCCCACCAGCAATGTCTGAGGGGTCCATTATTTATGTAGCCAGGATTGATAGATCCTGATCAGAATTTGGAATTGTGACTAGTTTTTAATTTCAGTCATTCAGATAGATGCATAATGAGAACTTGTGGTTTTCATTCACATTTCTCTAAAAGTGAATGATGTTTTCAGAGGTCTTTTCAGATCTTCCATTTGTATATCTTCCTTTGTCCACTTTCTAATTGAATTTTTGAATGTTGAGATTTTAGCATTCTTTATGTATTCTTGATATAATTATTTATCAAATATGTGGGGGGTGGCCTATTCTGCAGCTTGTCTTTTCAGTCTTGGATTCTGATGGACCTTCACAGAGCAAAAGTTTTAAATTATATTAATATCCAATTGAGTTCTTTTCATCTCATTTTATGGGCTATCCATTTGATGTCTAATGTAAGCACTCTTTACTTAGCCCTAGATCCTAAAGTTTTCTTCTAGTTGTTTTTTCCCTTTCCCTAAAATGTTTCCAGTTTTATCTTTTACCTTTGAGTCTATGATCCATTTTCCAGTTTAATTTTGTATAAGGTTTACATTTAAGGGCTTTTTTATCTATGAATGTCCAATTGCTCTAACGCTATTTCTTGATAATGCGCTTTCCACCATTTACTTCTGTGTCTTTATCAAAATCAGGCATATTTGTGTGTCTATTTCTGGGACTTCTACTCTATTTCAATTGTCTTTGTATTTATTCCTTAGTGAATACTACATAGTCTTTATCACTGTATCCACGTTGTTGTAAAATCAAATTTTTTATTCTGAAAATCATTTCAACTTTACATTGTCTTTATGTGTAGCTTTTAGAATAATATTGTTTGGAGTAATGCTATCCCTCATGCCACATCCTCTTCTGTGTCCCACTTGAATATCTGGCGGCTCCCAGTTACTGTACTGATTGTTTCAGATGGATCTTGGCTCAAAGTATAGAACAATAGATAAGGTTTGCTTGTGTTTTATTGACTATGCAAACACACTTGGCTCTGTTGATCAAAACAAACTATAGGATTGAGAAGAATAGGAATTCCAAAGCACTTCGTTGGGCTCCTGGGGAAACTGCACATGGATTAAGAGGGAGTTGTAAGAACAGAGCAAGAGTTTACATGGAATAAAATCAGGGATATATATCGTTTGATTATACTTATTCAATCTGTATGTGGAGAAAAGTAATCCAAGAAGCTGGATAATATTAAGAACACAGCATCAGGAGCAGAGGAAGGCTTATTAACAGAGTTCAATATGCAGATTACACGATTTTGCTTGCTGAAAATGAGGAGGACTTGAAGCACTTGCTGATGGAATCAAAGATTGCTTGTCATTCAACACAAAACAAAAATCCTCACAACTGTAGCAATAGACAGCATGATGATAAATGGAGAGAAGATTGAATTCCCAAGGATTTCATCTTGCTTGGATCCTCAGTCAATATTCGTGGAAGCAACAATCAAGAAATCAAACAATGTGTTGGATCCTGCAAAACTGCTGCACCAGACCTATTGAAGTGTTCAAGGGCAAGGATCTTACTTTGCGGACTCACTTATGCCTGACTCAAGTGAAGGTATTCCCCCACTGCCTCACAAGCATGTAAAAGTTGAACACCAAATAAAGAAGACTAAAGACAAATTAATGCATTTACGTTATGGTGCGGGTGAAGAATTGTGAAGGTATCATGGACTGGCAAAAGAACAAAATTGTCTTGGGAAAAGTACAGTCAGCATGCTCTTTAGAAGCAAAGGTGATGAGGCTTCTCTTGCCTAGAACGTGCTATCAGGAAAGACAAATCCCTGGGCAGAGGAAAATATCATGCCTGTTAAAGTAGAAGGGGAGGGGAGTAAAAAAAGAGGAAGTTCCTCAATGAGCTGGATAAGCAGTGGCTTCATTGGTTAGCTCAAAGATAGCAATGCTTGTGAGAATGGTACAGGACCAGGGAGTCCTTTGTTCTTTCCTTCATAAGGGTGTCCTGAATCAGAACCAATTTGATGGCACCTACCAACAGCATTGGGAATAGCTACCAAAAAATCCTGCTGAAATGTTGATGGGAGTTAAGTCTGAATGTCAATGTTAAGGAACTGATATCTTTATTATGCTGAGTCTTCCAACCCATGAAGACAGTATGGTTCTCCACTATTCCTATTGTGGCAGTGACCTAATCTGGTGTCAATTTGAGGATTAAGAGTATAGGGGTGGAGTCTAGCCTGTTGATCTGGAGATAGCCAATGAGATCTCTGTAATCCTGCTGTATTTCTCCCTCGGAGGCGAGAGATTCACCACTCACCATTCACCTGGAAAGACACGCTACTGACAAGACACAAGACGGAGTCCCTGTGAGACATCACAGAGAAGAAGCCACATGGGCTTACCCTGATGGCTTCAGACTTCTGAAGCTAGAAAAGCCATGTAGAGACTCCTGCCAGTGCTGAGATGCTTGAGAAGCCGCAGAGAGGCCCTTGTCAGCACTGAGATGCTTCTACCACCACTGGGTGGATATATAAGCTTCTACACTCACTGGCCTGTGATTGTCCTGGTGTCATTGCATGTGTTTCGTGAGTCTGAAGAAGACTTTAATGACTGGTATCAGACATTTGGGCTAATATTGAACTTACAACCTTGGACTAAACTAGGTTTGGCTGCTTTCTTAATGTATAGTTGCTCTTGTACATAAAAGTCTTTCTTATACACACATGGGTGTTTCTATGGATTTGTTTCTCTAGTCTACCCGGACTAACACAGCTATTCTTTTTTGATATTTTTATCAGTACTGTGTGGTTTTCAGTATAAGAATCCAATAGATACTTTGCTATATCTACATCTGCTTTATTTATTTATTTGAGGATTACAAATGCCTCTACGCATTTTAACTTCAGTTTCGATATATACATGGTTAGCATATACAAATGTATAAATTTTTATAAATTATCTTATGCATATATCCCTGACCTCTTCTTGAACTCACTTATTAGTTTGAAGAGGGGCTTTTATGGTTTTATGTTTTAATAGATTAAGTAGAAATTTCTACCTAATGCATGTTATCTTCTAATGGAGATGATTCTATTTCTTTATTTCTAACCAACTTGCTTTTCATTTCCTTTTCTAGCCTCCTGGAGCTGATGAGAACTTCTGTTTTACTTTGACTAGCCACGGTAAGGTGAAAATCCTTCTCAGGCTCATTTCCAGTCTTAGAGGGGATGTTCGATTTTTCCTGGTTAAGCATTTTGCCAGCTGTAGTAGTTTTGTAGATGTTCTTTATCAAGTGTGGGAAGTCCCCTTCCATGCCTAGTGCCTTGAGAGTTTAGTCAATAATAGGTGGTGAATTTTGTCAAATGTTTTTTGACCTTGATTAATATGGGTCATGTGATTGTTCTTTATTCTGACACTCTGAAGAATCATACAGATTAAGTTTTAAATACAGAATCAGACTTGATTTTTACCTGGGGATAAACCTCACAGTTGGTCACGGACAACAAATAATTCTTTCTATTTCTAAATTATGTGACAGGACTACAAAAGTCCATTGAAAAATGGAATGAAAAGATGATGGGATGTTTTCATAATTTCTTGAGACCCCCTTGTACTTGCTAATATTTTATTGAGAATTTCTGTAGTTATATTGATAAAGGATGTTGTCCTATAATTTTCATTTGTATTTGTATATGAGTATCGATTGCATAAAATGTTCCTTATGTTCTGGTTTGCTTGTTTATTTAGTCTTCATCACAGAGTCAGCCATTAGTCTTCATCCACATAGACAGTCTGTAGGTTTTTGAAAGCGGTGACAGACATGTAGGTAACCAGTGTACAGAACTTGTTTGGTGAATCTTTATCCTCATTACATTTCTTGTGCAACCATATATGGATGCAGTGCAAGACGCTCCTGACTCCTTTGTCTCAAAGAGCTTTGTTGAGCCTGGTGTTGATAATCCATACATCTGGCGTTCCCATCTCCTTCATGGAAAACTCCTGAAACCCCTTCAAAGCCTGAGGATATGCGTCTTGAAGTCCACGCTGTGGAGGAGCTCGGGAATGCGGATGGTGCATCCACTGGACCTGACTTCGTGGACAGTTGAATGACCCTTCTTCTTCACACAGCCCCTCTGTGCACCAGTCATAGTGCTAGGACTAAGCTGAACTGGACTGGTTTATTTCTTCATTATATGTTCAGTAGCCTTCTCCAGTAATACTTCTTGGACTGAATTCAAGTCTTTGCCTTGTCATAGAACTCTTCAAATGTTCTATTTCATAATGAGTGAGCTAGGGAAGTTTATGCTTTTTGAAAACTTAGTCCATTCCATCGAAGTTGTTAAATGACTGAGTGCGAGGAACCAATCACAACGCTCTATATAGAACCCCCTCCCTGGGGGACAGACAACAGAAAAGTGGGTGAAGGGAGACATCGGACAGTGTGAGACACGAAAAAAAAATAATAATTTCTAAATTATCAAGGGTTCATGAGGGAGGGAGGGATGGACGGACGGACGGTGGGAGCAGAAGCAAGGGGGACATGAGGAGCTGATGCCAAGGGCTCAAATAGAAAGCAAATGTTTTGAGAATGATGATGGCAACAAATGGCAACACAGTGGATGGATGGAGGGATGGATTGTGATGAGTTGCACGAGCCCCCAATAAAATGATTAAACAAATAAATTACTGAGTTCATAGTATCGTCTTTTTATCCTTTTGTTGTATGTAGGGTCTGTAGTAATATCCCCCACCTATTTAATTCTTCCTAATTCTAGAAGAGCTGGTGAGTCTAATGACTCTTTCTTCTTTAGGCGAATGGATTGATCTGATGGGCACATCACTCACATTAGGCAACTGAGAACCTACTCCCAAATTAGGAAAAGAGATTCACCTCCACCTGGAAGCAAATCCCATGTGTGGGACATAAAAGCTGCAGGTGGTTGCACTATCTGGTCTGTGGAGAAGCTAGTCTGCAAGGTCAGAATTATAATGCAAAGAGAGGAAAGTCCTGGGTCCAGGTGGCTCCATTTCCAGGTGTTCCAGAGACCCAGTTTTGTCCTGGTCCTCTCCACACTTCCAGCATCTGTGCAATTTATTGTCTCGCAGCCCTCAAGAGGTCTGTGGGGTCTCTATCACTCACAACCACAAAACGAATGGATCAATAGCTGAATAACAGTGTATATATGAAGAACAGTAAACAAACACAATATAAAAATCAAACTGGAAATGCAAAAGGAAAGTCTTTTTAGTTATGAGTAAGAATGATGGACAGTACAGAATGAAAAATTAGGAGGGAAGACACTGAGATTTATTGCCAAGTATGCAGGACAGACTCGACATTTGAAAAATAAGAGAGCAATTCACCATATCAACAGACTAAAGAAAACAATATGATGATGTCAATTAATGTAGGAAATCATTTAACAAAATCCAACATCCATTCATGATAAAAACTTTCAAAAAACTAGGACTAGAGAAAATTGCCTCCATTTGACAAAGAACATTTGTGGGGGGAAAAAAACCTACAGCTAATGTACTTAATGATGAAAAATTGAATACTTTCCTAGAATTGGGAACAAGACAAGAATGTCTGCCTTCACTGCTTTTATTCATCATAATACTGGAAGCCCTAGATTCAGCAAAGCAAGGGAGGTCATAAAAAAACATGTAAATTGGAAAGAAAGAAACAAAACTGCCGCTGTTTATATAGGACATGATCATCTCTAAAGAAAATTACAAGGAATCTGCAGAAAGTGGAACTGATGAGTGAGTTCAGTAAGCTTTCAGGACATAAGAGCCACACACAAAAGTCAATCACATTTCTACATATGAACAATGAGCATATTGAAATGGCAATTAAAAACAGAGATATTGTAACCAGAGAGATCTGTGTGTTGAAAATTATGAAATGTTGGTGAAAGAAATAAAAGTTTACTAAATGGAGAGATATACTATTCCCCTGGAATAGATGATTCACTATAAGAATGATATCATTTCTTTCCAAATTAATTTGTAGGTTTAATGCAATTCCTATCAAAATCTCAATAAGAACCTTTGTAGACATAAGCAGCTCAAATCTCAAAGCCAAACTCAGTGGCATAGAGTTAATTGCGTCTCAGAGTAACCCTGACTATTAAGTTTGTATGGACAGAAGCAAGCCCTGGAACAGCTAAAAGCAATCTTGAGAAAGAATAATGAAGTGTAAGGAATCACTCAGTTCTGTGCTGGATATCATCAAGTAATTTCTTAAAAGAAAGAATGTGTAACCCACAAAACTAAAAATGGAAACATTTCTATATTCCTGTTTAGCATTTAGTTTTCCAGATGAGAAATCTGAAGTCATTCCTGCTTGTAGGCATCTTTTTTGTTTAATTCACTTTTTGATTCTTCTCAAATGTGTATTTTTTAATTTTTTTAAATTAAGGAGTAGTTTTTACATGATCTGTCTAGGTAAGATTTATTTTTCCAAGAATATCATAAAGCATTTTCAGACATTCACTTGGATTCCTTTTTGACTTCCAAGAAGTTAGAAGCGTTTTCATTTTGATTGGTCATTACTTCCGTCCACAGCCATTCCTATAATTCCTTGTTCAGATCACGAGACAAGTCAGGGATCTAAGATCTAAACAACCCAAACCAACTCTGGCTGTCTTACTGTAAAAGAATCTATTAAAAGGCAAAAGCAACACCCAATTCCATCAAGACAAGGTCCATTCACATCAACCAACATATGGTTTCTTAGGCTCTGTGAAGACAACACACTGTTTTTCCTACAGAGCCACCCATGGGCTTGAATCATCAACCTTCTGTTTAACAGTCCAACATAACCATGTCACCAGAGCTTCTAAAAGGATATTGGAAGCCTTAAAATGTCTCTCGTAAGAGAATTGAAGGACCAACTGAGGAGGCTGCCCACTGCAGAAGAGGCTCAGCAGCAATCAGACCAAGAGCCTGATCAGCTCAGAGGACAAACCCCATGAGGACACAAGGGATTCGACCCCTGGAAGCTCGGTTTACAGAACACCTGGACCTTGGACAGATGATACTCCTCACTTGAGCCATGGGGCGGGTGGGGAGTGGGGAGGAGGCACACTTCTCCGGCTCCAGTGCTGCTAGTCACAAACCAAGTTCTCAGTTCCCTATTCTTTGTCACAAGCTTCTTTTACAAGTTTTAGACACAAGTGACTGATCGGCTGCTGCGGGGGGCACTTTCTGATGCTCATTAAGCCATCAAAGATGGGGAACTCCACAAGCTAGAAAAGGGGTTCCAATCTGACATGGTGTCTCCATCGTCTGTCTTCTCATCCACTGTTTTCATCTCTCGGCTTTTACATCCAGAGAGGGCTGCCCCCTTTCCTTTGCCTTACAGCACAATTCTAACTCTCCGAATGTCAACTCTGTTCTTTACTTACTTCAGTGTGTTGAGTAGCTCAAGTTGGGGTCATCCATTGCTGCATAAAACACTCAAACCCAGACTCAGCGCCCTTCAGTCCGTTCCGACGCACAGCAACACTGCTGCAAAGGGTGGAACGGCCCCTGTGGGCTTCTGAGACCCGAAATCTGCACGAGAGTAGAGGGACTTATCTTCCTTCTGAGAAGTGACTAGTGGTTTTCAACTACTGACCAATACAGTAGCAGTCCACTGTTAAGACATCACCATTCTGCCGCCTACAATCATCCCCAAATCCAGTGACTTACAATAGCAGTCATTTGACTGTTTACAGTTCTGTGAACTAAATGGGCTGCACCTCGCTGGAGAGTTCCCCCCTAAGAAGAGGTGTCGGCTATCATCTGAGGGTTTTACTGGGCCAGAACATCTTAGAGGGTCTGACCCGTAGGCTTGGCTCAGCAGGGATTTCGGATACTTGGGCCTCTCTCTCCAAATAGCTTCAACGTCACCTCCTCTGCACCCGACACTATTAATTGTTGACAACTTCCATTTTTCTCCATTTATTACTATGATGCTTATCAGACCTTCCTACTTGATCTCGCCGTGTAACCTCTTTATATAACCTCTCCTGCAAGGTTAAGACTGCTATTCGTTCTTGTCTAGTCAGTTCTGATTCATGGTGACGTTATGTAGAAGAGAATGAAAGGTTACCCAACCCTGTGCCATCTCCATGACCCCTAGAACTTTTTAGCCTATTGTTGCCACTATTGTGTCAACACATCTCACAGTTTCCCTCCACTTTGCTAAACATGGTGTGGTAGTTCCATGATTCCGGGTCAACTTGAAGATATGAAAGTGTAGGGATGGAGTCTATCTGTCAATCAGGTCACAGCATGATGACAGTCACTTGGTAGGTGTGACCTTCTCATGAGGAGGGTCCTGAAACCCCCTCTCTGCTTTCACCTTCCTGTTTTCAAGCCACCTGGAGACATTCCAGAGCCCTGTGATGTGTCCACCACCATTGGCTCCACAAGACTTTGCATCCAACGACCTGTGATCTTCCTGCATTCTTCATCATTGCGTGTAACTACATGAATCTGAAGAGGAATTTATGGATGAGTGTCAGACGTATGGACTAGCATTGAACTTATGGTCTGGATCTGGACTGGGCTGGACTGTTTCAACAATTACTTCTTGACATAAAGCTCTTTCTTAGACATAGAGGGGTACCTCTGGATTTGTTTCTCTAGTCAATCTGCCCTAACACACGGGGTGTCTTTCTCTCCCTATTGGTCTTTCCTAATGACATGCGCACAAAACAAGCAGCTTGAAACCATGCCATTCTCACTCCGAAGGACCGTTCTTGTTTGCATTTCTTCTAAGAGAGTTGTGTTCATTCTTCTGGCAATCCATGGTAGAGTCAAGGCTTTTTCTCCAACACCACAAATCAAATGCATCAATTCTTCTATCTCGTTTTCCATTACCCAGCTTTTAGATGCATATACAACAACAGAAAAAGACAAGCATTTCAAAAATACATTTCTCATCGATAAAGTCACACCGTAGCCTTTTTAATCCTTTACGGCAGTGGTTCTCAACCTTCCTAATGCTGCGACCCTTTATTACAGTTCCTCATGTTGTGGTGACCCATACCCCCAATCATAATATTATTTTCATTGCCACTTCATAACTGTAATTGCTACAGTTAGGAATCCGGCGACCTCTGTGAAAGGGCCATTTGACCCCCAACGGGGTCACGACCCACAGGTTGAGAATCCCTGCTTTACAGAAGTCTTTTTGTAATAGATTTACCCAATATAACATGTCATTTGATTTCTTAACTGCTACTTCCATGGAATTGATCCAAGCAATATAGAATCATTGACAATTTTCTTTTTGTTCCCCCTCTCCATTTATAATGATGCTGTTTTCTGATCCAGTGGTAAGGGTCTTCATTTTCTTTACAGTCGGCATAATCTCTTGTCAAGGCTATAGTCTTTGACCTTAGTCATTCAGTGCTTCAAGCTGCCTCCATCACCAGTGAACAAGATCGTGCCCTCTGCTGATGGCAGGTGGTTAAGGAGTCTCCCTGCACTCCTGATGACAGACTCTTGTTTAAATTGTTTAGTTTCTTGAGTTCTTTGAGAAGATTGCAGTCCAGATTCGAATTGTCAGGTGAAAGACTATAGCCCTTCTGCCCACCTTTTTCAGTTTTAAAAGATCCAATGTCCCATTACTCTGTATGAATGAAGGACTGCTTCTTCAACCAGCAAAGTGGCTGGATATTTTATATGATGACTCGGGGATTTCCAAAAGTACAAAAATGGAAGTTTGGGGTCTTCCCAAGCTTCGTCACAGAACTGACACAGCATCACATCCACCATATTCTATTGGCTACCATCGTGTAAACATATATGTGTGCATTGTCATACAGACAAAACCAACCCAGATGGACCAAACCCAAACTCAAACCCTGCTCACTCTCATTGAGTTGATGTCAACTGATTGCAACACCACTGGGCAGGACAGAACCTCTCCGTTTCTGAGACTGGAACTATTTGTAGGGAGTAGAAAGCCCTTTCTGTCTCCCTTGGAGCGGTTGGTGGTTTTTAACTGCTGAACCTGCAAATTGCAGCCAGAAATGTAACCCAGGGGAGGGCAAGCAATGTCACTTCTCAGTGCCATGGCCATCTTTCATTACCTTCTAGAACATCAGCAGAGTCTGCAGCTGTAAGGAAGAGCATATCATATAGAGAGGAAAGTGGAGAATTTTTGTGATGTCTACACACAAGAATCATCACCTTAAAGAAAACACGTATGCCCCCCAAAAAGAAAAGACTTATAAAACTGATTATGGTGATGATTGTCCAACTCTTCATGATATGATTCAATATTGAATTATATGACATGTGGATAATGGGCCAATAAAGCTGTTTAACAAAGGAATTAATTTTTAAAAAAGAAGAAAGACCCACAGATATTCTGAAGGTCCACAGCAAAAACGCTGAGCTACGCTCCTATCGACAAGGCTTCTCTACTATGAGAGCTTTTCACCAGTTTTTTAAGTCCTCACTCCTAAATATAAATGGTTATGAAAGATTGCCAGATATTTGAGGAGATCCTTCACATGAAAGGCGGAGTAAACAAATAAGATCAAACTTAGAGAAACACAATAATAACACGGGCTGTGGCAGCTTCAAAGATGATGTAATTCATGCCTATGGGAAGTAACATAAAGTATTCCATCCATAAAGCAAGCAGCAAATCTATAGAAAAAGCAAACACAACATTGGCAACATTGGAGGAATCTTGAAAGTAAAACACATGAAATAAAAAAAAAAACACCTTTCTAATAGATGAATGGGAGGATAAAATCAAGAAAGAGAAAGTAGAAAGATAGGGAGGTGGATGATATATTAGAATTATGGCAATGAGAAACTAAACCCAGGAGGACCAATTTACAAGGGTACTGGAATGAAGGGGGAAAAGAACAACCAGAAATCCTGGTTCAGCGGGAAGAAGGAAGAGAAAGCAGAGGGAAGGGAAAGGGAGAGGTTTCCCCAAATTGAGGAACATGAGCCTCCAGATGAGAACAGCATGTTTAAAAGCCCCATACGTTCTAGAACATGTGAAATAAAAAGAACTTATCTCTAAACGGTTCCGAGAATAAAAGCAGAACCCAAACAAAGAACTGAAAATCGGAGTGTACAGCTGGGCTTTCTGGCAGGGACAAAGGAAGCAGAAATTCCGAGGGAAATTATTTTCAGCCTACAATTCTCTACCTGTACTCCATCTGGCATGCACAGACTAAAAACATGTTTAGATAGCTAGACTCCCCAAACAATTACCTCCATTTCACCATGCCTAAGATTCTGGGGGTAGGAGTCTCTACAGAAGCTTCTATACTGTATGGCTACATTGAGCTCAAGGGGACATCTTATGTAGTTGTAGAGAGTGGGGAGTCTCCAGTTTGTCAGATGTCAGGCTTTAGGCTTCTCCTAACTCACACAGTTCTAGAAGCCTAAAAGCCCTGAGATTGGCGCGTCGGATGGCAGGCAGGTTGCTGGAGGCAGAGGGAAATGAATTCAAAGACAACTGATGACTCCAGTATGGTCCCGCAATAGAGCGGATCCCTAGTTCAAGTCCAAAAGCTGGAGGTCAGAGGACAAGCCCGAGGGAGAAACTGGATAAGGCATAAGACAAGCAGGATTTTCCAGAGCATCCACAAATGTGGGAAGCGGGTGACTTCCAAAGAAGAAAGAAACTCAAAGAAACTCACCTTTACTAGATTGGTTGTTCCCAAGAGATCTCATTGTGAAATCAATGACACTTGATCAGACCTCATCGGAGGGGGGAAGGGGGGAAGAGAGGGGGAGGGGATGACTGCATCAGAGCTGTCAAACCACGGAGAACTGGGGCCCAGTCAAGGTGAGATATCACCTTCACCATCACACAAAGGAAGTCACTGGAAGATGGGGAGAGTAAGGGAGTAAACCAGAAACAGGACGCAGCATCAAAGGAACAGGGAATATATTGAATAGTCAGGGAGTTAAAAGGAATAGTAAGAGGGAGAAATGAGAAGAGCTGTGCAGAAGGCCCAGAGAAACCCTCCAAAATTGAGAGGAGCAGCAGGACTGAGAGCGCTAGATGATATACCGTATATATTCCAGTATAAGCCGACCTGAATATCAGCCGAGGCTCCTAACTTTACCACAAGCACTGCATTTAAAATGTGCTGGACAACTAGGCTTACACACGAGTATATATGATATCTCGGAGGGTCGACAAATGTAAATCTGGTGAATTATTTTGTAGCTTTGAACCACTGGAAATTTTTATTGAGGTGTTTTATAGAATTACAGAAGGGTGTAAAGTTCCTGAGTCAGATGTTCAAAGGAAACTAAATTAAAAATTGAGGAAAGTACTAACTCCAGGAAAAATTAAAATTTGCACAAGTGGGACAATCAGGCTATTCCATTTGCCTCAAAAGTTAGGAAAATGTATTCATAATAATGAAAACTGACTTCAATGATGAATTACTATATAAAATGACATGTGGAGAATTAAGGGTACAGGAGAAAGTGTATAAATAAGTTAAAATGTCCATCATCCACAATAGACAGTCAATCATGTCTCTAGTTGATGAATAAATGCTTTCTCCTCCTGTTTTGCATGGTTAGGCTTCAATGCCCAGACATAAAATGGAAGATGATGACATCACATTATAAAGTGGAGAATGACTGCCAAATTGCATCATTATGTAATTCTCTCACCACTAAGAATAATGACCAAGTCAGGTTGATACTAGACTTAACCATCACAGCCCCGTAGCACCTCGGCATTCACTACCGCCAGACAGACTTTGTTAATGTTGGATAGTGGGTGTTTTATTATTGTCATAAGTGTAAAGGTTGGATGAGGTAGCCGATAAATGAGGAAGAGCTACATTTGATTTTTTTTAACTACCTATTACTTAAAACCTTACTATAAATTTTTAATCATCACAGTTGAGTTTCATCAATCTAATTAGTCAGGAACACCTACTGGGCATCATGTGCTCCTAATTGTTTTCAGTTGCTGTTCACCCAAAGTGACCCACGGGAGCCCTCAATGTCTGAAAATAAAATTGTGTTCTATACGGTTTTTAATGACTGCTTTTTTTTTCAATGACCAGACCTTCCTCCCAAGATGCCTCTGGACAGACTTGATCCTCAGCCTCTTGGATGGAACTGAGCCCATTATTCACTTGCACCATCCAGGGAAAGTCATCTATCCCTCCCCCCACCCCTCCAACCCCCAAGGCAAAAAAAAAAAAAAAAAAAAAAGGCAAACTCACTGCTAGTGAGTCCATTTTGACTCATAGAAATTCTACAGAAGCCTACAGAACTGCTCTGATGTGCTCCCAAAACTGTAACTCTTTACAGAAGTACAAAGACTGGTCTTTCTCCCACAGAGTGGCTGGTGGTTTTGAACAGCTGACCCGAAGGTTAGTAATACAACGCATAACCGCTAGGCCACTTCGTGCCTGTGAAGCAAGGGTTGGCATTTCCATTCTGGGGGAAAATGATCAAACTTCTCCAGCCTCACTTAGAACTGCTTGAGAGCAGTGGGTCAGACTTGGGTCTGCAGATCACACAGCACATCTTCTTTGCAAAAGGAGCACTGCAGGCAGGGTTTGGGTGGGCTCTCCCTGAAGGCCGTGGACTCCTTCACTGGGTGCCTTTAGGAGAGAATGTGAAAAACCAGGAGTGGTAAAAGAGACAGCCTGGACGGGGAGCTGACAGCAGGGATGACTGTGTAATCCCACTTGAGGGCATCAAATAGCAGAATTTCAGGTGAACAGATACATGGGATGGTGTGAGATATGGAAAATAATAATAATAACATAGTAATAAGGGTTCCTGGAGGGCAGTAAGGCAGAGAAGGAAAAGGATAAATGGGAGCTGGTATTATAGAGTTCTAGAAAAATGAGGATATATTGAAACTGATGGTGGTAGCATTTGTAAACTTGATCTTATTGAAACATAGACGGTTACAATATCTCCCAATAAAATTATTAATAATAAAAAAGAAGTCTCCACGGGACTCCCTGCTGTATCATCCTAGTAATATGCCTCTTTTCAAAAGTCAACCCACCCCTCCCTGAAGTCAGGTTCTTGTTCCCGGCAATGCATTTCAGCCCTGAAACAAATCTCCAGATTCACACTCTGCTCGGGTCAGGCATCTCCGACTCTGTTTGCACTTCAAAATCCTTCATGAAAACATGTTTGTTGCCGACAAGTCCCAGGAGAAAGTGCAAATGAGAAACTCTTAGAAGTCACAAGATCTGGGAGTGATTACGGCCCGAGGAAGGGTTTTTCCAGCTAACTAAAACACAAAAGGCAAGTGAACATTTGATTTTAAGATCCGAAAAGACTGATTCTATTGCACAGTTAACCGTATGAACTGTTTTCCCTTCCTTCCCAAATCCATCCTTCAAGTTTCCCCTCCACAAAGCCTTTCTAACTCTCACCTGCAGAGCCTTCTCGGGACAGAAGTTCCCTCAAACAGGTTCAGCCCAAAGAGCATCAGTATTCTGGAGGTTTCTCTAGACAGACAGACAGCATCTGCAAGATGACACCGAGCCTCGGCTGACTGTAGAGTCTGCGACTTGAAGAACTTTCACCGTAACTGGAGGAACTCTGGTGGTGAAGTGGTTATGTGCTGGGCCGTGACCCCCATGGCCAGGAGTTCAAAACCACCAGCACCTCAGTGGGAGAAACACTGGACTGTCTACTCCCGTAAGTAATTTGTCTCTAACGCCCACAGGGGTTCTCTGCTGTGAAGTCGGCATCGACTCTGTGGCAGTCAGCTTGGTATGGAAGAGCAGTTGAATATGTTGTAGTACTTGACCCCGGAGGTCTGCCCACACCACACCTCCTCCCCTTCCCAGCACAACTAACGGGCTCTTCTCCTGCCTCCGCTCCCAGCCTAGAGCTTAGCAGGGCCACTCTGTAGGGAAGGACATTTTCATTCTTCAATGAATAAATGATTGAATGTTCATGTGTTTCTGATAGCTCCCGCCCTTAGTAAAGCGGCATTAGCCCAACAGAGCTTGGTGAAGTTACCCTCAAGGAGTGGCTTTCAAGAGGTGGTCTCCAGAACACCAGCTTGGACGGCGTCACGTGGACACTTGTCTCTCTGCTCGATTGCCATCTAGTCAATTCCAACTCAGGGAAACCCTATTTCACAGAGCACAGGTGTCCCCTTTGGGTTTCTGAGCTGTGAAATCTTTCTGGGGGCAGACAGCCTCGTCTTTCTCCCATGGAGCCACTGGTGGACTTGAACCACAGACCTTCCAATTAGCCATTCAGTAAGGAGTCCACAAGTATGTTAGTCCGGGTAGACTAGAGAAACAAATTCATGGACGTGCATATGGATCTAAGGGTATGGTTTTTATACAAGAGGAATAGGACATTAAGAAAGCATTCCAACCCAGTCCAGTTCAAAGTCATAAGTTCAATATTAGCCCATATGCTCGATACCAGTCTATAAAGTCTCCTTCTGACTCACAAAGTCACAGGTCAGTGGGTGCAGCATCCCGGCGCTGGCAGGGGTCTCCCCATGGCTCCTCGCTTCCAGGGCTCAGGGTCCATCAACAGCATCCAGTGATAGTAGAGACAACTCAGTGTTGGCAGGGCTCTCCATGTAGCTTTACCAGCTTCAGAGGTCTGGTTCCATCAGAGTAAGGCTGTGTGGCTTCTCCTCCGGCTCGTCCAGCTCCTCGGACGCTGCCATCTTGTCATCTTGTTCATTGTCTCTGAGACTAACTCCCAACAACTGGGGAGATAGCGTCTCATCTCCATGAGGAAAATATCGCGAGATTTCTGAGAAGTCTCAGGAGAAAGCCATGCCCACACAGAGGCCTCATTGGCTACACAATGGCTATCTCCAGATTAACAGGCTAGACTCCACCCCTACATCTCAATCATGAAATTAACATAAACACATGACCGCCACAACAAGTGTAACTTCTTAGGTCATCAGCCCCTTTCACCTCCTGGAGTAGATACTCTGGGGCAAGAGACGGAAATCTGAATTCTGGTAAACTTTCTAAGAGGTCCTGTTCTAAGAGAGTTATGCTAAGAAAACTTGGCAGCACTGCGGTTAAAGCGCTTTGGGGCGGCTAGCCACAAAGTCAGTGGTTCCAACCAGTGAGCTGCCAGCAGCCTGCTTCCATAAAGATTACTCTGCTACCATCAACCGGGTTCCAAAGCAGAGCCATCCTACAGAAAAGAGGGGACCCTTAGGGTCCCCAAGGCTAGGGTCCCCAAGGCTGCAATCTTTATGGAAGCCGACTGCCCCATCTTTCTTCCACCAAGCTTCTGTGTGGATTCAAACTGTCCACCTGAGAGACCCCCTGTGGCAGTTCTACTCTGTCCTGTAGGGTCATCTCGAGTCCAGCTCGATGGGTACTCAAGCTATGTATTTATTGCTCTGCATTTTCTCACGCACAGATATTAGGTCGGCCACCACCTCAAAAGGACAGACTCATGAGCCTGTCTCTGGACTTTGTTGATTACGGCCTGCCTGCCACTCATGGCCTCGGGCAGGACTGTAGACGTACCCTCTGCTCAAAAGAAATGCAAGCTGATCTTTTTAAGTCTGGTTAAAAATTTCCATAGGCAGATGTCCTGAGCTTTCATTGTATATGGAGGAGATAGGCTAGACATGAAGAGAAACTTCCAGAGAGAACGGCTGTGAGCCACAGAAACGGAGAGAGGGCACAGAATCTCACAGATGACATGCACGGGGGTAGACGGGATGACTGCCCCCACCCTAGAATGGGGTCACATCTCTGTTCAGAGCCTTCCCAGTCGTCGTCGATGGTGGCAGCCCCCTCTGGTCCTGGCTGCAGCCCCTCCTCTGCACCAGTCTCCCCACTGTCCTCCGCCTCCATCCTCTGGGGCAGAACAAGCAGCAGACCCAGAACAGATTTATGGCTTCCTGCCATGAATAATGCAGCAGCTCAGCCCTGGAGGCAGAAGCTTCTGGGCAGCCTGTAAATCACCAGAGACACCATGCCAGGCGGCTTAATCAACTGTCCCCAGAGTACCTTAGCAAAGGCAAGGAGGTACCCCAGCCACCTTCAATACCCCATTAATAAGGCCCAAGACTGCAGCCACCACCCAGCTTCGTGCTAGCCTGACAGCACCCCACCCCCGAGATCTGACAGAGGAGAGACCTCACAGAAAGAGTATTAAATGGGGCAGAGGGAGAGAGGAGATGCCGTCCTGGAGCCAGGGAACTCCAAAGTGCGTGCACTCCTTGTGTTCCAAAGTTTGGGACCACCGTGCAAGGCTGTCCAAGGGGGTCTGGGGCCCAGGCTGACTCTCTTACCAAGCATGCCCTCTCAGTGCTGTGCCACCCAAGAGGCATCTCCCCCTGGTTTGTGCAAAGATATGTTCTCCCCTCGCAGCTGCCGAGCTGGGCATCACCTGGGCATCATCTGAGCTACTGGTCCTGCCTCCTCCTAGAGACCCAACCTGTAACAGAAATCCAAGGCCAGGGGTCGACGACTCAGACTCCCAGTGACCGTATATAGGGTTTTTAAGACTACACATCATTACAGACACTGACGGCCTCATCTTTCTCCTTTAGAGAGAAACTTGTGGGTTTGAGCCTCTGACCTTGAGATTCTCAGCTCAATGCTTACTTCACAGAGCCACCAGGACTCCTTTCTGTAAGCTCCAACTCTCTCCTCACTTACCAGTTGCTTTTCAAGCCCTGTGACTGCCCCCAGAATCACCACCTCTACGTTGCTAGAAGTGGGACCCTCCAGAGCTGAAACGAACCCTCAGATCACTGTGCTTCCCGGATACCCGCTTGAGTTTTTCTGAGATGGCTGGCTGCAGGGTCAGGCAGGCCAGGGCAGCACCTTGTATGACTAATCAGATCACAGACCATCGCAACAAACAGCCAACGGTTTGATTTCCTGCTAGGTATTTGAATTCCAAATCGTATGCATTTCCCACCAGGACCCCTCAGGCGAGTCTTAACCACAATCTGACAGAAAGACCTTCTCAAATGAAGGGATAATTCTCAATCCACTGAAACTCTGATTCATGAATCTTGAAATGATTCTTATTTTCCACTGGTGAGGATATTGCTCATAATGGAAGAGTGTGTTATTTTTTGAGGGGTGAGACAGGGGGGAGTGAGGGGTAGGCACAGGGGAACCGGCCTCTGAGAATAGGGTTAGGAATCTTAGAAATGTACTGAGTTCTCCATCCGTGTCTCCAATCCTATGACCCACGCCGTGTCTCCGGAAATCTCACATGGAAAATGGGACGAAAGCTGGGGGACACAGCTTCCCCAGGGAAGGGAGGCGGGAAGGCAACGAGGCTGGGAATGGCAGTTCCCTTGGACATGCGGTTTATGAATGAGCCAGGTCGCTGGCCCTGGGAAGAGCCCTTGAGGCCCCACAAGTCATGGGGCCTGCCAGTCCGGACCAGGGCAAGCCATTTCCTGCCCTGGCCCTGCTCCCACCTTCAGCCACTGTGGAGTCTGAGCGCTATATGACTCAGCACCCGAAAACCCAGGTCCCTGGGGAGATCTAAGCCACCCGAAGGCCCACAGATCACCAACGCCCACTGTCTTTGGTTAAAAAAAAAAGTACTGTCCAGATGGAGGAAAAGCCCCAACCCTTTGAGGGCACCCCATGTGGGTCTGTGGCCCCCAAGCATCATCCATGCAGCAGATACTCCCAGCCCAACCTAGGGACGCGGAACCACCACTAGGCAGCCAGGCCTGGGGCCGTCTTCTGGCTCAGAGTCCAGATGTCATTGGTTGCCTCAGCACCCCCGACAGAAGCCAGCCCTGGTGTGCACAGGGAGATGGTGACAAAAAGAGGAGACGTGGGTGGTTGATGGGAGACCTGCGTGCTGTTTGTCTCCCATGCAGGAGACCTACGTGCAGTTCCTGGCCAAATGCATAGCCACCACCCACTGGTCAGGGCAGGTTTGCACGTCGCTGTGATGTGACCCTGGCTTCCCAGCAGCCTCCAGACCAAGAGAGAGTGGGAACAAAGGCCTGGCCACCTGCTGCCCAAAGGCAATCGACTAGATGTTCTGGAAACTCCTGAGACATCCCCAGACACCATGAGGGGAGGAGTTCCTGGGACAGGGGGAGCAGGACCCTAGTCTATTGGCATACCCGTCTTTACCAGGACGAGGGTGGCCAGGATTTGATGAGGGGTGGCCGGGATCTTACAAACGCATGAACAGTTGTCAAAGGTGTGATGACCGGTCTCTCCCCACCCAAAGAAAAGAAGAGTGAGGGAAATCAGAAGGCCCCTGGACAGAGTTTATCCAAGGGTAAAGTGACCAGATTTTAAGTGGGACATCATTGACCGGGGGTGGGGAGTGGTGGTTGTTGATTAAAAATTTGGTCTATATGGAGCAACAAAACTTTTCACAGAACGCAAAAGTAGTATTGTCATATATTTATTTTAACTTTAAAATGCCACAGGACGTTGTTAAATTGTTAAAAAGTGGATGTCTAGTCACTTTATCCAAGAGGTTCACAGACCCCCGCTGTCTCCAGAGGCATGAGACCAAGACGAACTCTAAGATGCCTGGTGACCACTATCAACTGCTCCTCAAAAGATCATTCTGGATAGAACGAGAGAAGGGGGAGGATCAGAACTGGATTTCAGGAAAAAGGCCAGCTTCTTCCCACTACCACAAGACACTGACCCCCTCACCAGCCTTCGGGTCTGGAATAGAATTCATCTCCTGTGAGAGCAATAAACTGTTTAAGAGCCGAAGGGCAGCCTTGGTCCAAGAACAGCATTCAGAGCGTTGAGAAGGAAGAAGGAATGGAAGTAGAAAAGCCTAGGGAGGAAGTGGGGGGTGATCGAGCCAGGGAGGAGAGGAACCAGACTAGGTAGGAACTGCTGACCATGAAACTGGGAACTGTGGTTTTAAGCCTTCCCCTAATTTCCCATTTGCAAAGAAAGGAAAAAGTTGATGGATGGAAACAGTGGTCCGTTGGAGATTCATCATCAGTCCTGTGGCTGGGGGATGCTCAGGTACAGGGGTCACTATGAGTTGGGTCTGCCACAATAGTGGGGCTCAACAATACCCGCTCCCTGCCTCCCTACGAGAGCAGGGCTGGGACCTGAGCCTCCTCTTTCCATTCTCCATCTGCCTGCCCACGTGAGTAGGATATCAACCTTGCCGGGGTGGGCCGGTGCCTCTGGTCCTCATGCCGCCGTCTTTACTGCACTGCCAGTGGAGGGAGGCACTGCGAGGTTGAGTGGTGTGCCTGGGGTCACCCCGAAAAGTGGCAGCACAGTCAGAGCCCCAGTTCATGGAGGCGGCACCGCTCACTCCCCAGCTTAGGGAGAAAGAGAGAGATCACCCATCTCTGTGAGGGCTGGACAAGGAACCAAAGAGAGAGGCTACCGAGCCCCCACAGCCAAAGATACTAACTCTTCAGAACCCTGAAACCTGACAGGGGGTGGACAGGGGGGACTCACAGCAGGGTGCTGCCGGGAATAGCCTCAGGGTCTTTCCCAAGGGGACAGCTGTAAAGTCCCAGCAGAATAGTGGCTTGGCATTTTCAGGAGATGGCAAGAAGCTCTTTGCAGAGAACAGGTGGCCAGTGAAACAGGAAAGGCCCGGGCCAAGCCTTGTGACTTTTCTTGTGAGCAGCCAGGAGCCCCTGAAGGTGTGGGGCAGGGAAAGAAGCTAAGCCCCCATCCAGCAAGAGCCCCTGCCACAAGGAGGACACGGCTGTGGCCAGCGTGAGGTTTCCCAGGGCCCGGAGTGGCCTCTGCCTGCCCTGGGCCTGGGCGGGGCTGGGGGAGCCGGCCGGCCGGCTGTCTCCAGATGATTCAGGAGCTGGCAGCAGCTCCTGAGTCCAGGAGACTCCAGCCAGCCAAGCACAGTCTTTTCCTCTTTCCCTTTTGGCACTGGGCGGGCCTATTGATGTTTATCAGCCCGTGTTTATTATTCTTCACGCTGTTCAGGATGTTCCTGCCGGCTGGGGAGGGTGAGGCGGCCAGCGGGGAGAGCATGTGGCCGGGACCTTGGCCTCTTTGCCACCCAGGGTTTGGGTCAGAGCTGGAAGGCTAACAGCTGGGCCAGCGAGGCCCTCTGGTTGACAGAGGAGGAAACTAAGGCCAGCAAACTAGGGCTGGTACCTTTGGGCCAACTCTAACTCTAGGCAACCCGAGTGTGTCAGATTCACAGCACTTTCCACGGCCGATGGCTTTCACTGTGATGCTGTCGATCGCCAGACCTTTCTGCCCGGATCCTTTCCATTGGATTTTAACCACCAGTCATGCGTTGAGCAGCAAGCGGAGGCACCAAGGCTGAAGAAGAGGCGTCCAATCATGTGCCCTGAAAATTAGAAGCCATCTGCAGAGAGGGTCAAACCTGAATGCAGAGCTCCTAACTGCCTGTGGGGAGCCCTGGTGGGGTGGTGGTGAGGCATTGGCTGCTCCCCCAAAGAACAGTTGTTCAAAACCGCCAGCCGTGCCATGGGACACAGACGGGGTTTTCTCCTCCCACAACAGCTGACAGTTTGGGGAATGCAGAAGGGCAGTTCAAGCCTGCCCTCTGGGGTCCCTAGCAGGCAGCCGGGTGGCCTTGACCGTGTGGCAGTGAATGAACAGTTCCTGCAAATTCTGGAGACTGAGTGAGAATGACCCGGGTGAGGCAGGCGGAGAGGGCGCTAGGAAGGTGGGGGGACGGGTTGTGCAAGAACTGGGAGGATGCTGATGGCTCTGAAGTTGGGTTCGACCAAACCATGGGGCATGGGGAAAGGACTGAGGCAGGAACTTCTTTCTAAGCGGAAGAACTCCTGGAAGGTATCCCTGGGTATGAACACTGCACGTCATTCTCACCCTCGTTCTCTCCATCGGGGCGATGTCTCTCGCTCTCTTCTCTTCCTGCAAAGGCACCGCGCCTGGTGGCTCTCTCCAGAGAAAGGGTTGCATGGGTCAGGTGGGGAGTGGATGGGAGGAGGACTGGCCCAGGAGGACGATGGCTAGCAGCCTGCTTCCAGGGACTCAATCCCCACTCGTACCCTGAAATCGAAGACCGATGAGACTGAGGCTCACCACCAGGTCCTCCAGCCCGGACCCCCAGTCTGAGTGGCTCCCCAAGGCCAAATCTCACTCCCCTGCCCCTTCTGTCCCACCCACCCGAGCTCTAACAGAAAGGATCCAGCTTCCTCATGCCCAGTGAGGCGCTCTCCAGTCTCAGAGATGATGGGTCAAGAACTGGTTTCTCTCAGGCTCCGTCCCCTAGCATCCCCCAGGCCATCTCTGCTCTGAGAAGCGTGGAGTGGGACAGACAGACTCTGGCGTCCAGTGTCATGGTTGCTTTGTGTTTCCTTACACTTGATCCTCACCTTTTGGGGGCCTGGGACAGGGTGTGTTCTCTCTCTCTGGTCAGCGATGAGCTGTAGAGGCCTCTGTGGACCGCAGGCCGGGCCCCCTGGATCTTTCTGGGCCAATCAGAAATTAGTACAGAACCAGGTAGGTATCCCAATGCCTTTCACCTTTGAATCGGTGTGGAGAAGTAGACTCTGAGATCTATATGCCTTCTCCTGAAGGCTGATGTATCAGTTCCCTCTCCCCACCCCTACCCTGACTTAGCATGTCTGTGGGTCCCCTTCCCCACCCCACCCTCAGCATCAGGAGCTCCAGAGAAGGCAGAGAATGGTCTGCAGAGAGAAACCAGCCTCGAGGATTTGGAGAGGCTGTGGGAGGCCCCAGCAGCAGGACAGGGACCCCAACTGGACCAGGACTCTCAGGGTGTGAACGAAATGAGGCTGTTAGGGATCAGCGAGAGGACACTGAGCTGACCAGCAAGCCCCAGATGTGAAGTCAGAAGCTTCCATTGCCCACATGGCTTCGCCCACCAGTCCCAGGGACTGTGGACCAAAATCGTGCCTTCAAGGGCCAATGAAAGGCTTGGTCCCTAGATGCCTGTGAGGTTTCCCTGGCCTGATGGTCTGAGAGTCCATTTCGCTTCCGTATCCCTGTTCTGTGCTCACAGCGGACACAATGAAGAGAAGGCATTTCCAACCTCAACATCTCACTCCAAACATCTGCAGCATCTGCAAACATCAGGCATAAACCCTCCTGGCCTCCGGGAAGTATCTGGAAACACCCAGGGCCAAAGAGGGAAGCCTCCCTCACAGCCAAGGCAGCAAAGACCAGGGTGGCGTTTCTGTGAATCAGGGGTGCCCAAGGCCACCGGCGTGAAAGGTCAGAGAAGGCCACACAAACAAGCTGCTTCAGAGCAGAGAGGCCGACACAGCCGAACTTCCTGGCTGTACCCAGGACGGTCACAAAGACAGAGATGATTCACCCCCTTCATTCATCTCTCAGTCATTTGCCATCCCCTCCTGGCTGCCAGAGCCCGGGTACCTCCAGGAGGATTAGATGACTAAGACAGTTCCTGCCCCGAGCAAGGCCCATCATGCTGGGACCCAGGTGCGGAGAAGCCCACTAAGCCTTCAGTAGGCTGAGGGAGATGCCCATGCAGATGCCGCCACTCGGAGGCGTGAGCAGGTGTCTGGCAGGTGAGCAAAGAGGTAACCCCTTTGGGGGTCAAACGAACTTTCACCGGGGTCACCCCATTCATAGCAGCAGCAAAATGACCGCGATGAAGCAGCGGCGAAAATCATTTTCTGGTGGAGGGGTTCCCCACCCCACGAGGAAGTGTGTGAAAGGGCCAAGGTCTTAGGAAGGTTGAGAACCGCTGCTCCGGGCAGCCTCAAGGCCAAAGTCACAGCTGGCCCACATCAGGAAGGCTGCAGATTTGGGGAGAGAGGATCGCAGGGGGCAGGGCCAAAACCGAGGAGGACCCTCATAATCCAGAAGACAAGGGGAGGCCGTGGAAGGACTGGCAGAAGCCGGCACTCCTGACCTAGTTGGGGGCTGGGATGACGGTGCCCAGGGGATGCGGTGAGGTAGGGGTGAGTTTAGAGACAGCAGAGCGAGCATGCCCAGGACCTGGAGGAGCAGGAAGGAAGAGCATCCTCCTAGCCTCTAGCGGTTCTGAGCAGCCCCGGAGCTGCTGGCGAACACATGGGAGCCGATTTGGGGGAGACTGTGAGTTCCGCCCTGGTCGAACCATAGACAGCTGGGTTTCCTCAAGCATGAAAGGTGTCATCAACAGCCTGGGCATGATTTATTGTTCTTCCCGTCTCCTATCTTTTGGGAGGGACAGAAAGAGGCACAGAGGCTGGGAGAAAGGCCTGGGAAGAGTCCGGCTTCCCTCGACTTTTGCCCCCACCAAACCTCTCCTGAACACGGGCCAGCTCCGGGTGCCTGGCCACTGCCTGCCTCCGCTGTCCCACCTCCTTCTCACAGCAACCCTGAGAGGCTTGTGAAACCGGGCCTCGGGAGGGGCCATCACTTGCCAGAGGTCACACTTGCAGGCAATAAACGTTTCCTGATGCTCACAGTACTCTGACCACCAAGGCAACACAGTTTGGCCTCCTCTCGTGGCCGTCAGAGGCATCCGAAGGCAGAGAGGGAGCCAGCAGGGCCTGGAACACAGCAGGACCCCCATTGTGGCCCAGGGAATGAGTGCTCATGGCAGGACCAAGCCTTTGGTGAAGGCGTTCTCGGAGCTGCCTGTGATCCACAGAGCCCGTCAGGGGTCTCCAGCCCAGAGGAAAAGTAAAAAATAAAAACCGGGCCTGAATGCCAATGGCAATGCCTCTTGACCTTCTCTCTCACATGGTGTGGTTTGAGTTTTCCGGAAACCAAGCCCCCAACTAATGGTTCCACTCTCTTTTCTAATAAATATGTGGCCCTGGGCCTGGCTCCCGTCTCTACTTTGTCATGAGGGACCCGTTTATTTATGACTTGGGGGTGAGTCACAGGTCTTGGCCCGGAGCTCACAGCTCTGGGTCCAATGTATTTTTCCACTCAGTAGCAAGCGCAGGAGGATGCTTGTAAATTCTCCTGCCGAATCCACTGTGTCGGTATCTTTACAGGGAAGGTCTTCCTGCCTCCGTCATAAATCTTCTCCCACTTCGAGGTTCCTGGTGGTCCTTGACTACTGCCTCAGACAGGGGGTGGAGTCTCCTAGGGCTGTCGGCACTCAGCTCCTGCCCCGGCTCCTGGGCCATGAGAACAATCCTGTGCCCCACACAACAGCCTCGCTGGTCCATTGGTCTTCTCTGGAGAGTGTCCCTGGAAACCTGGGAGCTTAGAAAGTTGGAGAGGTGAAGGGATCAGAACAGACAACAGGGCTAAGGGGTTCTCCTGCCCCCCAGGACCCACAGAGTTCATTCTTCATCCCTCAGCCCAGCCATGCCTGGGCTCCCCTCCCCTCTCCCAAGACACCCCGAAATACCCAAATCCACTCGGACCTCCTTCTCCTGCCTGCCTCAATCGACTCCCACCCCCTCCCTGAATCCTACCCACACCCTTATATTCTCCACCCAAAGCCTCCATTCGTGGTATTTTGAATGAGACAATGTTTTAAATGCGTCCTCCCCCCCCCCACCCCCACCTTGCTTCTTCATTGCCCAGATTGATGGGATGGGGGTATTGGATGGGTCATACACTGGACTATAATTTCAAAGTCAGTCATTCTCGTCTACCAGTCTCTGGGGAAAATGAGACCTCCTGTTCCTATAAATATATACAGCCCCAGACACCCAATAGAGGGTGGATATGAGTTGGAAAGGAACCTCGGTAGCATAGTAGGCTATGCATGGAACTACTAACTGCAAGGCCAGCAGTTCAAAACCAGCAGCCACTTTGATGGAGAAAGATGAGGCCTTCTAGTCCCATAAAGAGGGGCAGTCTGCGAACCCCACAGGGCAGCGCCACCCTGCCCTATCGCACCTCTGAGTCAGAATCCACTCAGTGCTAGTGGGTTTGGAAATTCGAAAGTAAATGAGTTGGAGTCGACTTGACAGCGGTGGGTCCGGTTTGTTTGCTGCGCCCGATGGTCCATAGAGATCTTGAGCTCATGAACAAAACATCTCTTGGGTCGTTTCATCCCTTTGCCATTGGGGACTGTAGGAGCAGGGGGTGAAGGCGGTGGCATAAAGAACTTTGAGGGCACTGAGATTTTACCCTCCTTGCAAGCTAGCAAGTGACCCTACCACCACCGCATGGCTGCTGGCAAAGGGCATGAGACGTCTGGACCAGAGACAAAGGAGAGTGTATGAGTCGTAGCAATAACAGTATCTCCAAGACAAGAAAAAGATGGCCTGGTTGCATTACAGGAGAGGAATGTTGAACTCAGGGCACCTGGATTTTTGGCAATTGATAATCAGGATGCCTACACTTTAACAGAGACGAGAACATTGACTTTCATCTAAAAAAGCAAATCCATTGCTATCAATTTGATTCAGACTCATATCCACCCCGTGGGACACATTAGAACTGTCCCATGGGGGTTTCAAGACTGTATGTCTTTACCGAAGCAGATGGCCACACCTTTCTCCCCCAGTGGGTTTGAACTGTCAACCTCTCAGTTACCAGTCAAGTACTTAATCTGTGTTCCCTTGATACTGGACCGTAAACCTGCTCTTTGCTGCTGACTGTCTAAACAAGGCAGAAAAGATGGTCTTGGAAGAAATACTCCCTTTCTGGGCTTTTCCTTGCTCTCTTGAATTTCTAGAGAAATTCACACAGGTTGTCTAAGACCACATTCCCACTTGTTCTTCAATTGCTGTCTCATAGCTTGTGTCTAAGGGATCCCATCCTAAACAAGATGCAGCCTCAGCAGGTCCCAAGTTGAAAACATGAAACACAGTCAAGGTACAGAAAGTACAGCTGCATAGCTCATACTAAACTCCTGGGGCTAAACAAAGGGCCGTGATGATTTTTTTTCAAAGGAAGAGACAGATGAGGACAAAGGCAGGAAAGAATTCATGAAGGTGGGATACTCTAATCCCTTAGAGATGACCGTTGGCAAGGGATGTTGAACGGACCGTGCATTTGCAGAATGCCAAGATGCTCCCAGGAAGAGGATAAAGGGACAACATCTCACACACTTTGTTCATGTGATCAGGTGGGTCCAGTCCTGGGAGAAGGCTGCCATGCTAGGTAAATGACAGGTCAGCATAACACAGCAAGACCATTCCTAAGATGTATGGGCACAGTGGTTACATCAAGGGGCTCAAGCATAACAACGATGGTGAGACTGGCACAGGGATTTATTTCATACCGTTGTATAGAGGGTCGCTGCTAACCAGAACTGATTCGAGGCTTCCAACAACAGCAAAGACAGTTACTCCTATCTAGCATCAGTGCTGGCTCCTGGAAAACACAGCAATCAAAACGACCGCCAACACAAAATGGCAGAACAAAAGGGCGTCATCGCAGGTCCTCTGGTCTAAGAACACTAACTCACTGGCAGGCTTCTCTCGGGTGGTGTGCGTCTCTTCCCACCTAACTCCAAGTCTACCCTCCTTAGTTCAGGCCCTTTCTCCCAGAGGCCTCTCATTCATATAGAAGCGTGAGTTTCTGAGAATAACTATGAATGGAATCTCTGAGCCAATCCCAGAACAACAAGCCACAAAGCCTTGGGCTGAGAAAGGAAGACCCAAGAGGGGAACGAGGTAGGAGTCAGGAGCATCCGAATTACTGGACAGCACGTCCAAACCACATATCTAATGACTTGGAATCATCCCAAGAGGGAATGTTTTCCGTCCGGCTGCATCCTTGCCTAATTTACATTCTTCCCAGGATCATTCATTCTGCCAGCCTTCTTCCTCTGCACATACCCTGGAAATTCTCCCTTCCACACTGCTTAACCAGCAAATGGAAGCATATTTGGAAACCATCACATTAATCAGCACACATCGTTGTTGCTATTTATTAGTAACTATATTTTTCAAAGCTTTATCCTATTTAACACATATCATTCGAGCTTCTTCCTTTCCCTCTTCTAACAATAAGATGATCAGGCAAATTATATGTTTTTTTCTTTTTCTTTTCTTTTTTTTCTTCTTCTCTTTTTCTTTTTTACTTCTTTTTTTTTTCTCTCACATCACATCCTGGTGGCAGTAGGAAGCCCAGTCTTGCTCCTGGAGAGGTGCTGCTGGTTTTGAACCATCAATCCTGTGGGCCGCGGTCCCGCACACAACCACTGCACCACCAGGGCTCGGCTATGTTCTTCCTTTTACAAATACTGAACTTTTGCTCCTGAGAAGTGCTCAGACTCTCAGTTTAAAAAGCAAAGATGTCTATTATTACAGGATAAACCAATTTGCAAATTGTAAACATAGGATTGAGAAGTTCTAAGCATGCCTGATGTTCCACCCATCAAAAGCTGTAACAGTAAAAAGCATTCTGAATGACACAAAGAATAAAATGAACTCATCAATCTAATAATGTTTTTAAGTTTATTATTTTAACACCAAGAAACATAATTCCATGTTTTAGATGCCATTTAACATCCAAGCTTCTAAAAAGCTCTTCAATTAGACATTAAACATTAGCTAGACAGATAAAATCTTAGCCACGTCAAATCAATTAATTTTAGTAAATCCTTTAAACTTTGCCTTTGCTGCCTATGTCATATAGTGCATCCCTTTAAATGCAAAATGGAACATGGTCAGTAGCAGATTCAAATTATGTCTAACTCATTTGACAGATAGATTTCCTTTCCCATAAAGAAAGAAAAAGTATATAAAGTTAAATAATGACATATATTTATTCATTTACTCTCAGCATACTTTGTCAAAGACCCTGGAAATTACTTTAAGCCTATCTACCATGAAGCCTAACCATGGTTGGAATAAGTTTTGTTTTCATGCCACCACCTGCCATATTTTCCCAATTAGTCCATTAAGTTTTTATCAACTGGCTTTGGAAATCACGAAGTGATCTCTTGAGTGCACCTTGAATACAGTGTTAAGTTTCTGGTTAACCAACCAAAAGTAAAATTCACTCTCACGGAGGCGATTCTGGCTCATAGCCTCTGTAGAACAGAGTAGAACTGGCCCTGTGGTTTCCTGAGATTGTAAATCTTTAGGAGAGTACAAAAGCTTATCTTTCCCCTGCAGAGCGGCTGGTGATTCTGAACTGCTGCCGCCCCATCTGCAACCCACTCCACCACTAGGCCTCTTTATCTGACTGTAACTACTAGGAAACTTGAGAGGCTCTCCATCAGAAAATAAGGGGTCATAATTCTATCATAAGAAAAATTCTAAGACGTCAAGGGACAATAATGACAATAAGATTATTACCTCGAATGGCCAGGGGAAATTTCCCAGCTTTACCTGGAGATTGAATTGAGCCCTGCTGTCTCAGTGGGTTATGTATTAAGCGGGTAACCATGAAACCATCAGCCATGCAGTGGAAGAAAGATGGGGCTTTCTACTCCTGTAAAGATGGTCTGAGAAATCCATCGAGGCAGCTCTAGTCCGTCCCATTCAGATGGCTGTGAGTTTGAATCAATGCAATAGCAATGGGTTGGGTTTGGGACCAGGACAAAGACTTGGGGGACTTGTAGCATAGAAGGGTACACATTGGGCTCCTAACGGCCAGGTCGGCAGTTTAAACCCACTAGACGCTCTGGGGGAGAAAGATGAGGCTTTCTGCGTCTGTGAAAATTTCTCAAAACTCAAACTCACTGCCATCTAGTCCAGCCCAACTGCTAGTGACCGTGCAGGACAGGGAAGAACTGCCGCCAGGGGTGTTTGAGGCTGTCGCTCCTTATGGAAGTAGCAAGTTCATCTTTCTCCTGGGGAGCCACGGCTGGGTTCAGACAGCTGACCTTGTAGTTAGCAGTCCAACATGCGGCTTGTGACCTTGAAGTTAGCAGCCGCAACATCAGAAATATCAAGGGGCAGGCAGAATCAACCAGAAGGTCATGTTTTGTTGTCGTTTTGCTGTTTAAATCGTGAAATATAATGTTGTTTCTATTCTTTTGGTTTCATGTCTTTCGAAGGGTCCTTCAAAAGCTTCCTTCCAGCTATATGGCCTCAGACACTGGGGGCCAGGGAAGCTGTATCTTAGCCGACAACTCCTCTCTTTGCCCGATGACCAGAGACAAGAACAGATCATCCTTGTTTATTTATATATGTTTAAGTTGGCCTATATATTTTGAAAAGATGAAAGGTATTTTTCTTTTGAATGCGATAAAAGTCTTATACCAATTAAACATTTTTAATGCACTTTTCAAATGAATCAATTTATCTTAGAGTTTTTCAGAGTCCCCACTGAAAGCCCAATTAATAAGACAAGTGCAAAAAGCAGTTTTCCTTGAACCGGAGGTGTAGAATGATGCCTTTACAGTACATAAAGGGAAATCATGCCAAAGGTTCTTAAATTTACCTTTAAAATTCACTTCTCATTTCCTAGTCTTTTGAAATTTCTAAGGAAATTTTGATTTCATGTCATCACAGAAGTCAATTGGTCTTTCTCTAGACATATCCCATGCCTCTGTCTGAGGCCACGTTGACTAAAGGAATAAATCCAGTGAGACTCATATATGTAAATAAGAGGTTTCTATCAAGAAGTAATTATATATCAAGAAAGCGTCCCAGTCCAGTCCAACTCAAGTCTATAAGTCCGATACTAGTCCATAACTCCCTATTCAGACTCACATGGCCACAGGTGATGAGGCAAAATGCAGGAAGTTCACAGGCACCCGGTGGGTGCAGCGTCCTGTGAATCTAAGGTTGGTGGAAATTTGACAGGATCCTGGCAACTCTTAGGGTGACCAGCAAACAAGAAGGCTTTGGGGGCAGAGCTAGAAAGAGGTTCCCAAGGTCCCTGTTAAGAGAAAGCCAGACCCCAAAGAAAGCATCATCAAGTCAAGCCTCAATAGATAGGTTGAATTCTACCCCTACACTTTCTTACACCTTCAAGAAAAACATAATATCATCTAACTTCCACCTCCCCTTCCTATCTGGAACTAAGCAAATTTATCCGCCTTTCTTAGATTACCGGTAAGTGCATTTCATAATATCTAGCTTAAATTACTTAGAGAGATGTTGCTTTAAACTTTTAAACTTTTTGTTTTCCAGGTTGGCATAGGACAAAACATAAACCTTTGTCCAAACAAATTCACTTCCATTAATTATCGAAAATACTAGGACAATTTCATTTATACAAGTGATTAATCATCATTAAACTAAACCAGAACAAAATATTTGAGGAAATATTATGTTCTAACTTAGTACCATGTGGAGGTAGGAATTATTAACTTTTTATGACTTTGCCCTTTTCCACGCTTTTTAGGATCTGGTGAAGATTCAATTTTTAGAAAACTTAAAAATCCCACTGTATCAATTAAATGGACTACTTAGAATCAATTTACATCGAAGCTTTTCAGAGTCTCTACTGAAAGCCTAATTCATAAGATAAGCAAAAGAAGTAGTCTTTTTTTCTTGAAGCTGTAGACTGACCTCATGAGAGTGCATAGAGAGAATTATATAACATATTCTCCTTAGATCAACATCAAAGTCCACAAGACAGGATCTCATTCACCTTTCTAGATGACTCACCATATTTTTTGTCCAAATGAATGTCATCTTGAGTAAAAATCAAACATTTACTGGATTTTTAGAGCCAACTTAAACAACAGCCATTTCAAGAGTATTTTGCTAGTGTTCTTTTATGAGTTTCCATTTTATCGATAATAGTATAACATTCTTAAAACAGCATGTCGTAGTTATATAATCTGTTGTCAATTTGAGGATTAAGTGTGAAGGGGTGGAGTCCAGCCTGCCAATCAGGTCATAGCCAATGAGACCTCTGAGTGGGCCTGGCCTTCTCCTGAGGATTCTGGGAACTCCGGGATTCCTCCTTGGAAGTGGGAGACACATTCTCTCTGTTACTTCCTGTGAGACCTCCCCGTGTAGAAGACACATGGAGAAAAATTCCGATGGAGTCAGACCTCTGGAGCCAGAGAAGTCACATGGAGATCTCTGCCTGCACTGAGATTCTTACAATGCCACTGGATCCACAAGACTTCCCACCCACTGGACTGTGATCATCCTGCATTCAGCATTACTGCATGTATTACATGAGTCTGAAGAGAAATTTAAAAATTAGCATCGGACATAAGGACCATTATCAGACTATGGACTTGATCGAAACAGGGCTGGGATGTTTTCTCAATATTCAATTACTCATATATAAACCTCTTGTATACATATGTGCCTCTTTGGATTCATTTCCCTAGTCTACCAAGACTAACACACAGTACAATACAAGACAATGCAACACGCATACACGTACAGCTACAAAATTCTAAACTGTTTCAGTCAGGATGATCTAAAACTAAGTATAGTTTGAATCCAGTCCAAGAACCACTGCCCCCAAACCTGGGACAAGTAACCTTTGACCCCAAACTGGAGTAAGTAATTCCTACAGTTTTTGTCATCTTGGTATGCCGGCCAGGAGCTTTTGTAAATAAGTGGAATTGGAGGCAAATAATTTGGTTAGAATACCAATTTGCAATTCTTCAATATCGATAATATTTTGCCTCTGTAATTTTCATGCTGTATAAGTTGACAAGAAAGACGCTTCTTAGGTTCCTCTTTATTCACCAGCATGGTTGCATGACTTTATTCCCCTTTTCTCCAGGGTGGGCCAAAGGATGGGAGCTTAGAAGGTTGAAGAAGCTGCCCATTTGATAACCGAGTAAGTGGAATTAGTGTCTTTGCTTTCCTCCCCTTGAGAGAGTCCTTTGGAATGAGGGCTCTAGAGTTGAACAACAGCAATGACCGTGGGAAGCGAAAAAATCTTCAGAAATTCATTCATTGGGAGACTTAAAATTTTAATTTGTATCCTGGATGTGTTAAGAAAACCTTGATATATGTATGTATACATTATGATGAGTGCTGTATGAGTCCCCAATAAAATGAATTTAAAAAAAAAAAAAAAGAAAACCTTGATGTTTTTTTGGGGGGGTTAATCCTTTTACTGGGGGCTCATACAACTCTTATCACAATCCATACATATGTTCATTGTATGTCAAGCACATTTGTACATCTGTTGCCCTCATCATTCTCAAAACATTTGCTTTTTATGTAAGCCCTTAGCATGGGCTCTTTACTTTCCCCTCCCTTCAGCTCCCTCCTCCCTCATGAACCCTTGAAATTTATAATTTATTATTACTGTCATATCTTACACTGTCCGATGTCTACCTTCACCCACTTACCTGTTGTCCGTACCCCAGGAAAGAGATTATATGTAGATCCTTATAATCAGTTTCCCCTTTCTAGCCCACCTTCCTTTTACCCTCCTGGTATTGTTACTCTCGCCACTGGTCCTGAAGGGATCGTCTGTCCTGGATTCCCTATGTTTCTGGTTCCTATCTGTACCAGTGTACATTCTCTGTTCTATCCAGATTTGTAGGTAGAATTAGGATCATGATAGTGTGGGGGGGAGGAAGCTTTGAAGAACCAGAGAAAAGTTGTATGCTTCATCATTGTTACACTACACCCTAACTTGTCCATCTCCTCCCAGCGACCCCTCTGTAAGGGGAAGTCCATTACCCACAGATGGGCTTTGTGTCCCCAACCTGTACTCTCCCTCACTTACAATAATGTAATTTTTAATTCTTTGATGCCTGATACCTGATCCCTTTGGCACCTCATGGTCACACAGGCTTTTGTGCTTCTTCCATGTGAGTTTTGTTGCTTCTGAGCTAGATGGCTGCTTGCTTACCTTCAAGCCTTTCATACCTCAGATGCTATATCTTTTGCTAGCCGGGCACCATCAGCTTTCTTCACCACATTTGCTTATGTGAAAACCTTGATGTTTTCAATCATTCCTATGCATGCCCTCAGCTCCAAAATTTTCACCAACCGTCCTTCAGCTAGTCTGCAGACCTTGGCAAGTGCCATATCATCAGACTCCTCAAAACAGTGATGGAGGAAATCATGGGGTATCCACCTGATCATGAGAACTAAGAGGTGTACTTTTAAATGTGGGCCATCAGCAACAGAGTTAAATCTGAATTAGCAAAGGGAGGAACACCCCAAACCAGTTCTCAATCAGGAGAAACTCGGGCTTATGTATCTATGTCACCTCTCTCACAAGGTTTCTCTAAGGACTCTTCAACACCCTTCAGAATAAGCTGGTCTTAGAGTGTTCTTAATTTTGTTTCTCTTGCTTTGTGTTTGGTGTTCTAACTACTGGGAAGCCAGAAAAATTCTACATGGAAATCTAATTTTTCTAGTCTCATGAACCTCTCCTCTCTTATTTCTTTCTGACTTGGATCAGTTCTTTCATTTTTTTCCAATGAAAGGAACCTCTCTTTGATTTCTATATAAACTGCTATGTGAGATCCTAGCTCCATCAGGTCCGTTCTGACCTGACTCCCGGCGACACTGCCCAGGTCTGTGCCATCTCCCCAGGTGTGGATACATTTCAATCCCTTGCAGCCACTGTATCAGCCCATCTTGTCGAAGGTCTCTCTCTCTTTTTCACTGGTCTTCAACTTTAACAAGCATGACATCCTTCTCCATGGACTGGTCTCTCCTGACGACACAGCCAAGTCATCCTTGCCTCTCAGCACCATTCTGGCTGTCCTTCTTTCTTTTTGGGGGTGGGGGGCATCACTGCCCTCAGGTGGTGGGAGTAGGAGGCCCAGCCTTTGCTCCGTGGAGCTGGAATCAAACCTCCGTCCCAGTGGGCCGCAGTCCCGCGCACAACCACTACACCACCAGGGCTCCCACAACCACTACACCACCAGGGCTCCAGTCCCGCACACAACCACTACACCAGGGCTTCTTTCAAGACAGATTTGGTTTTGGATTTTTTTTGGGGGGGGGCATCACTGCCCTCTGATGGGAGCTACCCAGCCTTGCTCCTGGAGAGCTATAGCTGGATTTGAACCGCCAATCCCAGGGGCCGCAGTCCTACACTCAACCACTATGCCACCGGGGCTCAGCCCAGACAGTTTGTTTTGCTTTTTTTTCTGGGAGTCCACAGCACTTTCAAGATTCTTCACCAACACTAGTAGCTAGAAATAAGAGAGTCCTGGTTAGTAAACTTTAATTATAGTCTTCACCGATACTAGTAGATAGAAATGGGGGGTCTGGCTAGTAAGCTTTAATTAGAATTCTAAATTCTTCCTCTATAAATCCTTTAGAGAGAACAAAAATTTTAAGGGGGAGGATTATAAAAAAAGGAGAGAAAACTCAGAGTTACCTGCCACTGAAGGATCCGAAAGAGAAATATTAGGTGCCTGCAATTGTAATTCTTTCCATAGCTCACTGAACCTCCACAGTGTGTATTGCAGGGAGGTGATTTTCACAGCCCCGCTATTTGTGTCATGCTTCCTGGTGCCAAATACGTGGATCCCATTTTTGCTGCGGCAAAGTGCTTGCTGGCTTCAGATACTTCCCATTTTCTTGAGGACAGAAAACGCTGTCTTTTTCTCACCGAGACTGCAAACACCGGATACCTCTCCCAAAGATCAGAAACACACAGAGACATGATGTTTTTAGATGACTGTTTATTTTCCAATTACTTGGATCTTATTAAACTTGATCAGTGACTTATTGGCTGTAGTTTACAAGTTTATTAGAGGATCAGGATGCAACCATATATGCTTGTGTGTACACTGAGTTTTTCAGCACATCTTGAATGCAGTTTTTGTGGGGAAATTAGGTGCCTTGGCTGAGATTCTGGTTGGTTTATCCTCAAGTAGATACGGTCACGTTATTGGGTGTGCTTGTACATAATCAGAAAAGGGAAGTCAAGTAACAAAGGGAAGTAACAGCACAATCTGATTTACCTGCAACAAGGGTGGATGTTGAGGGAAACCATGTCTCACTTATACAAATGCCCCTGGAGGCAGTCTATGCCCGGATATGCTCTGCCAGAACTGTTCTTACTTAATTTCATTATCTCTTCTAGTTGTACGATGGGACTTCAAAAAGTGCCTGGGGAAAAATCATTATCTTTCAACTGGTCTTTTCTACAGTTTTCCGAAGCACCCTTGAAGGTATAGGTGTGTCGCATATGTGGTCGTTGAAACTTCTTCTAGAGACTGGAAAGCAGACAAAAAAAGGAAGGGAAAAAATTTTGTGGATGTAAAATAAAAGGTTGGACTCTCCTCACCACTTAGGGCTGGAAAGTAGAAGTCAAGCTCCACTGGCCACTGTAAGCTAGAAAAACAGAAGTATACAAAAATGGAAAACTTTTGTGCACTTGGGAAATGAAGATGATTCACGTCAGTGACCACACACTACCTCTGAAGATTCAGATGCTGGCTTGGAAACTTCAATGCTGATCTTGCATACTTTCACTTAGCTGGGAAATTGGGAATCTGGTTCTGAATACTTCCGCTTCTAAAAATCCAGGGAATTCTGGACTTGAAAATGCAAGTGCTAGTTTTGAGACTCTTCATTGTCTAAAAACCCGGAAGACTTTAAAAGCCCAGCTCTAGGTATACCTCGTGAACCCAAAGTAAAAATCAACAGGGAAAGAAACCATTAATGCTTCTAAGGACTTTGGGTTAGCCTGCATAGATCAGAACAGCAAATCCAGAGATACTAGTGTGTGTCTAAGAAAGAGCTTCACAGGCAAGAGCAATTGAACCTTGAGAAAACCTCCCAGCCCGGTCCAGATCAAGTCCGGAAGTCTGATATTCAGTCATTGATCTATCAAGTCCTCTTCAGACTCTCAAAAATCATGCGATGATGCTGAATGCAGGACAATCACAGGTCAGTGGGTGGGAAGTCTTGTGGATACAGTTGCGGTGTAAGTGTCTCAGAGCTGGCAGGGGTCTCCACATGGTTCCTTCAGATCTGAGGCTCTGACTGTCATCAGCCTCTCTCCATTCTCAACAGGAATGGCCCACAGGGAGTGAACCTTATGCCACCTCACGTGAACTGTTTATCTCCTTAGCGCCTTCAGATGAGGTCATCAAGCTGCCTGCCACCTGATTAACAGACTCAACTCCACCTCTTCACTCTGAAACCTCAAATTGACAGCAGAGCATGTGACGACCACAGACTTCATTGCAAAGAAAGCAGAGTTCCCCTCTAGATGGATTTCTTCTGGATTCCCCAAAGAAAACAGATTGAGCTTAAAAGGCCTGATGTCAGGAGAGCCACATCCTGATCCATGGTTCTCTGTGGGCGCTAGAGGCAAGTCACCTACAAATCCCAATGCTGCCATCAGAGTACCAAGTATTTCAGAGGCTATTTGAAGTTAAAAGCAAAGAGGTCTAAACAATTTGTGACTTGTGAAACATAAGGTAGAAGGACGCTGAACACTGGGTCTCATCTTTCAGAGCTCACCAAGAAAACCATACTGTCATCCACTCCGATTCATAGGAACCCCATAGGCTTCTGAACCCGTGGTGGTTTCTGAGTCTCTCTTTGGCAGAGTAGAAAGCTGTGTCTTGCTGCCACAGAGCAACCGGTGGTTTCACACGGCTCACCTCATGACAAATAACCACCAGGTTTCCTTCCGCAGATGTCACAGAGAGCTTAAATAGTAAAACACCAGAAAGATAGCAAAGGTATTCTAAGTGGCTAGCTGAGCAAGTTCTTCTGATAGGCTAGTGTCATCAATTTTATAAAGAATTCAAATGGAGTCTCTGAACTTACATGAAGACTCAAAATGGAATTCCCCGCTAGAGATTTGAGCCTTCCACAAGCTTTCGACGTTAGGCTCTCCTACAGAAAACGTTAGTCTCTCATCTATTCTCAGGTGAGGCTCACAGAGGGGCTCTCTCAAGCTCACGCAGAACCTGACTATCAGAGCAAGTAAAGGGAAGTATCTAGTTGTGGAATGCTAGCAGCGGCCACTCACCTGAACAGTGACAGCGTGTTGGGTGCTCTGTGCTGGACACACTCAGGATATGGACGACTCCATCGACGAGCTCCATTCATCTTTGCTTCCATCTTGCAGGCTGTGATGTCTGCCATCAAGCCCATCGGATTCATAGCAGTCCTCCTGAACAAAATAGAATTGCCCCCCCACACACACAGTTTCTCAGCCTCGCTGCCATTTCACCATTTTGAACTCATAGCTATTCTCTAAGACAGGGGAGCACCGCCCTTGTGCGTTTCCAAGACTGTAACGCCTGACACGAGTAGAAACCTCATCGTTCTTCCTCAGCGTGCCTGGTGGACTCAGATGGCAGCCCTTACGGTTATAAACCAATAGACAGCACATTATATCACTCACTGGAGTTCCTTTCTCCTTGTGTGCGAGTTCTCTTAAGCCCACTAGGGCGGCCTTGTACTAGATGTCAATTTCATGACTGGGAGTCTAGGGGTGGAGTCTAGACTGTCAAACTAAGGATAGCCAATGAGGCCTCTGGGTAGGCATGACTTTCTCCTGAGAATTCTCCCAAGAAGCCTCGCCGTATTTCCCAATTGGAACAGAGAGATTTGACTCTTTGTCTCTGAGACGACGAAATACTGACAAGACGAGATGACAGCATGCTGATTGATCCTGATTCCTGGAGACTAGAGGAGCTGGAGGAGAAGCCACATGGGCTTGCCCTGATGGAACCAGACCTCTGGGGCTGGAGAAGCCACAGAGAGACCTATACTGCTGATGAACCCTGAGCCCTGGAAATGAGGAGCCATGCGGAGACTCCTGTCAGCGCTAGGACATCTCTACTGCACGTGCTTCATGAGTCGAAAGGAGGCTTTATAGACTGGTATCAAATATATGGGCTAATATCAGACTTATGACTTTGACAGGACTTGGACTTGGACTGGGATGCTTTCTCAATGTTCCATTTCCTCTTGTATATAAACCTTTCCCTTATATCCATATATATATATGTCTATGAATTTTTTTCTCTAGTCTACCAGGACTAATATACCCACTTTACAAATAAGTGTAACAAGGCTCATAGTCATTAAGTGTTTTGCTTCAAGAGAAACAAGAGAAATTTCATGTCTTCGAATGATCCTGGCCGGAGTGGGGGCAAGTGTGTGTGCAATTTGTCTCTCTCACCTGCCAGTTTCCTCCAAGCGTGAGCATAATCATATCTCACAGCCAAATGTTTGGAACAGGGATATCAGGCTGAGCATGTCATGGCTGGGAGGCAGCCACCCTCTGGTTGGTAACTCCAACCCAGAGTTCCCCATGTGCTGGTAACCATTGTGGAAGTGTGGTTTCTCCTCTCTGCTGTGTATGTCTACAAGTCTTTGATTAGAGTGGGCCCTTGGGGTGAGTTGGACTCAATCCTTGAGGCTTCTGTTCTAGAGAAGATACCTCCAACTACTTGTCTTCCTTATAAAGGACCCCCCAAGGACTGTCCCCTTCCTTTTGCTACCTGTTGAACATGAAGGGCGACTTCTTCTCCGTCAAAGTTTCCTTCATCCAGCCAGGCCTGCATAACCATCTCCTTCTCCTGTCATCTGCTCCACAGTCTGCTGTTCTGTTCCAAGAAAACACCCCCACTCTTCTCCCAGGCCTGACCTATGACTCAGAATATACACCAGGCTGACCTCACCATGCTTCTTCAGGAGTGGACTGGTGTGAGTGTCAGTCAAAGTCTTGGGTCACTGGTCATGATCATCTCTCGTAGCATCTCTCTCCCCAAGCCCTGACACTCTCCCTGGGGCAGCGGCCTTGGAAGCTTCATTCATCTCCAGATGTTGGTGTCCTCCAAGCTGGCTGACATCCAATCTCCCAGGAGCAGCATTAATGGACCATGTGGGCACCAAAGCTTCTGCTGGGGAAGATGGACGTCAGTTTATTTAACTCAATTCTAAACAAAAGCAATAATTAGCCTGGGTAGGGAGTGAAGAGAGAAAGGAGTAAATCAAACTCAGACTCAAGAAACACCTGCAAGCAGGGCTCTCAGCCCAAGGGACTAGCGGCTATCGTAAACAAACCGTGAGTGACCTTGGCTCACAGACTATTAATTTGCTGATTGCTGATGGGTTTGCACAGCCTGAATGGGAAGGAAGCCATGGCCATGCTGGAGTTCCATCCCCTTGTGTGTGAACAGTAGTCACTGGATTAGCTGAGCCAGACCAGCTCTGATTTGAGGCTGTGGACTGGGGAAGGGAGAAGAGACCTTGACCCTGCCATCACGGGGAACAGACAGATAAACAATAAAAAGGCTGCACCCTCTATACCTTTGAAAACAACTTGGAATGGGTGGGGTGGGAGGGGGGGAGGTCAAGTTTACACTCAACTGCAGCACCTAGCAGAACCAAATAGCTATCTAAATCAGGACCCTCACTGCCATTTGAACCCATGTGGGGCAGCAGGGTAAGGGAATGTGTCTTCTTTACTTGGAGAAACGAAGCAGACCGTGGCAAGAGCAAAGATGTGCTTTGACTCTAGGAAGCCTTCAAACACCTCCAGATCGTCATCTCTCTATCTTTATTTCCATATACATTTCTCTCTCTATCTCTGTCTCTCTGCGTGGAAGCTTCCCTCTCTCTGCACAGAGTAGCTTCTTTTTTTTTT